>BQNB010099947.1:0-24815 GCA_026074375.1 Tanacetum coccineum | reverse complement strand
TGAAATGTACATGGATCCTACCCCTACCCCAAGATAAACCCGAGAGTAAAGAGACCCCCTACCCCTAGGATAAACCCAAGAATAAATAGACCACATTCAGGGGGACCTCCGGCCCGAGTTAACCTGAACCCAACTAACCCAAGTTTAAATAGGTCCGGGTTTGGGTATGTTATTTTTGCCTTGGCCCAATTTTGACTCGACTCGACCCCTAGGTGTAACCACTAGTACAAGTCCATCAAAGTATACTAGAAAGTGCAACATTTGTATATCGGGTAACTAATTACACGAACAATGCACTGTATAAGTTAAACCACAATGTTTTTTTGTCATTCCGTGTACTTTTACAAGAACATGACTTCAAGATAAATGCAAATTTGCAATATAAAATAACATTGATATTTGGTGTCAACCAAAGCCAATATAACAAAAAATTAAGCACCGCCTTTACAACTCTAACAAAGAATCGACAATAGAATGCTGAGTTACATCAGTTTCTAAAAATAGCTCATACTACACATTCTGCGAAACATGTTTCCTTCATATCATTTGTAACATCTAATCCATCAAGCGGGCATGGATGAAGCCCAATAATCCAAAACAAAGAAAAGCAAAAAGAACTATGAGTGTCTACCTATTCGTGTAACTATATATTTCCCTTTTTCTAGATCGTATATTGTCTTTACATTGGGATTCCTCCATTTTGATACATAATATGCATCAAATAAAAAAAAGACGACCAAGACTAACCCGCCTATTGTTGAAAAGTCGAAATTGAGTATAGATTTTGTTGGGTATAATTGTCCGACATCTTAGTCACTCATGATCTGAGAGATGAAGGCTCCCAATGCCCAATCAAGTGGAATATCATTCACGTGATTAGCGTATCCGATCCTGTTCAAGGCACCATCCAATCATATTTGTTTAGCCGAGATTTTTTAAGATGCTTAAACCCACGGAATTTATTTTACGTGGGGGTTGCAAAATGGGTGGGTTGGGTAAGAAGTAAAAGCAGGTGTCAGTAAAAAATAAAACATTTCATGACAATGGGCCGATTGGACTTCCTCGCTATAGTTTTTCACCAAATATCTTATAATTTATTTAGTGAGTCAAGAACCAAAATATTTTATAAAAAATATAACTAGGACCAAAATTTTAAAATTTTAGATGCATTTTGTTTACCCATTTTCCTTGTTTATTTACACGTTAGACATGAAACATAATCTGAAATGAGCAATTAATATGTAAAGGGTCCGGAATTGTCACCTATAACTCAAATGTTTACAAGGATAGGCAGGAAATTACCTTTTATCATCCAAAGCAATTCTGAGGCTGTCATGAAGTAAAGCGACTATATATGCTGAAGAAAAGCAGTAACGGTCTTTGGGTGCACACCAACTCTAGACTAAGTCAGTCTACATTATTTAAACATATTATCAATCTCATGAGCATTATTTTTACAAGTCATATACATTTGGTTTTACCACTTTTTATGTAAGTCATTTAAACTTGCGTTTTAATACATACATGCATGCAAAACTCACCTAATACCCTCACCACCTTTACCAATACCCTTAAATACTTAATACTATCAAAAATCAATTATTTCCTAAGAAATACACAAAAGTCTAATGCACATGTTATATTTACCAACTAATATCGTTTTCTTTCCAAGTTCTTACACAAAGCAGTCGGTAACAGTCAGTATTAGGAGTGTGTGGGTGGTAGTGAGTGTTTTGCAATTGATGTTTGGATCGGGTGGCCGACAAAATGAATATGTAACAGGTGAACTTTGGTTTAGGCATTTACTACACTAGTTGTCAACCCCATTGTCTTTCTCGGTTTGACTTTTTGGAAGTCTACATGTGCTTTTCATGTGATTCTGCTTGTTGTAGTCCTGTCCCGTGGTACAATTGAAGTAGTGCTGGTTAGTTGGGGATGGTCAGTAAGTCTGTAGAAGGGCAAGCAAAACAATGGTTATTGGTTCTCATGGCGTTTAGGCCTATGTAGTATGTATGGGTTCAGTGTTGTCAGATGATGTATGTGCTTGTTGTCCACCCATGAATGGTCGACTGAATCAATCAAACATTACTTCCTTCTCAGCTATACACTTCTTTGTATGGGTTCGACTGAGTCAAGAGTTTTCAATAAAAACGGGTGACGGTGAGAGGTGTCGACGTTTATACCAGACCACATCATTAACAGTGGTCTGAATCAAAACTCCTTTATCTGTTAATAAGAATCTTCCTTTGCCCTGAGACGAGGAAGAAGATTTTGTCTATTCATGGACAAATCTTTGATGATGATTTTTAGTGTCTTATCTTATTTTTAAAGCCACCTAGACGAAATTGGACGCAATATGTTCTGTCACTCCGCTTATGATATCCACCAAGAAGCAGTGATGTGGTGCTCAGAGATAGAGCTTATCACGAAGCCAAGAATTGTAAAGTATTAAAGAGAGAAGGGTCCAATATCCGACTCAAGTAGATGTGAACAGTTAAAACTCAGAAGTGGTTATGGATCCGAAGCTCGGTGACAGATCAAGAACCTAAGCATGCGTGGTTTCGCATGTGGAGAGTGTAGTGTAATTGATGAGTGTTAAGGACAACAATCAAAGTTTGATCAAATTATTACCACGTTCTATTTAGAATTACGGTGGATGGTAGTCCTCCATGAGGGATTTCCCACAACAAGCCTTCATGATTGAATTGGTTAAAAGATTAAGCCGAAGACGAGTTGAAAAGTGACGATACTCAATTATCATCCCGCTAAGCAAGATTCGAACCACATTGAAATCAGACTCGGCGCAAAGATAATGTATAACTGACTATCGGGTGTACCTTCCTAAAAATCCAAGAATGAGATTCAGAAAGAATTTCTTTGTCTTCCAGAAGTCACATCTAGAGACGGAGGTTGATAACGTTAAACCGATGTAACATTGACATAGAAAACATCTATGAGAGTACAACCCAGTCTTACTTCAACAATAGAGAAGGTTGAGCGAAAGGAAGAACATTAAGTTTTGAGAAAGAGTTTGTATCCCAAACAGACAACAGGCCACCTGAGTCATGCCCGACAGATGTGGCACACTTAGCATTATTCTCAGAATTGAAAATATTACCGCCATAAGCATTGACTTTGAAAGGTCAATGTGCGGTAGAAGTGTGTTGTTTGAATGACCAAAAAAAGAGGAGATAGGTTGTGGTAGTGTGTACATCAGCTTAGAAAATGACTTTGCATTTGCTCGTTCCCATTCCACAAGAGTTAAAGGTCATGACATTCATAATTGACCGTGTTTAGCTCCGAGACCTTCAATAAGTTTTTTAAGATCATTTGTGCTACCTTCCATGTCATATCCTAAGACTTTTCCCATTTCAATTTGAGTGACAAGTGCTTCAATCATAGATCTGTGATTACTAAATGCTTTGGAGTGGGACTTACTTGCTCGTGACGATTTCGCTCCCGGACAAGATGAGAAAGAGTGGTGCGAATTATGCTTTTTCTGGTGTTTAAAGTTTTCAAAGCCAGGGGGTTTAGAAAGGATTTCATAATCACCTTTTGGGGCTTCTGATGTTTCTGAAGGCATATGATTTTGGCTTTCCTTTGGCTGATTTATTGGGGAAGTGACAAAAGGGAATCTCTTATCAATATTTTTCTACATTGTTCAGCCTAGAACAGTTAATACTTTTTTTTAAGTATCCAGACGACGCCTTAAAAGTGTCACAAAATCGTCGCAAAATCTGTCACAAAACAGCATCTCCTTCCTCCCATATGCTTTAGCGACACATGATTTGTCACTGTTCTGTCGCTAATCAGTCACATAGCTGTTGCAAAACTGTCATAGATCTGTCCCATATCCATCAGCGACACTTTTTCTGTAGCAAAGTTGTCGCTAATTCATGGATCCTGCTGTCACGAACAAACAACCTGCTGCTTCATCATTATCAACCGATCTGCTGCCATATACGAATTAGGGTTCGGGGAGAAACCCTGCCGCCTTTTAATAATAATAACAGAAAAATAAATTATACAGGAAAACCTTATCAACCCTAGATCGAGAGCCACGAGGCTCTGATACCAACTGTAGAAACCAAGATCTGGACTCAACTAGGGTATAATAACAATGATCAAAACACAGCGGAATAATAATTAAGAACAAGATCAAAGTTACTAATAAGGTTTTCTTTATTGAACATAATAAAGAAACTACTACTACTACTACACTACACACGCTCTATGCGTTTTTCAGACTCTCATTGGAGAAGTCTGCTATGAATGGATGCCTGTAACCTAGACGCCTACCCTCTTTATATAATAGAGGGAGGTTACAAACCCTAGCTTACTAACAAAGCTAACTATTACATATTTGGTCCTTCATTGTTTCTTCTTTCTTCATTTCGTCTAATAGGTTTTGTAATCTTCAAATCTGTAATCCCAACAATCTTCCCCTATTTGATATTACAAAACAACCTGCATGAAGAAACAATGCTAAAACATGTCATCACAATAATAAGCTGCACATCATAAATCTTCTTCCCCTTTTTGTAATCATCACACTAAAACGCCGTTATCTATGAGTCACACCATGCTTATGTTTGTTTGTCCCAGGATGCATTGCCCATCGGGCACCCACCAACCGCCCATTCCTTTTAATTTTTTTATTACCTTTCACAAAATCCTTATTGTCGTAAAATATTGACAGCCGGCAAAAACGATCAATCTGTAATTGCTGGAATGATACGACCCAGTTAGGAGTTGTATCGGGATAGTAGCACCACTTCAAGTGTGTGCTGGCTCCGTCAGAAAATAGAAGAGAAGATTAGACAATTTATTTGACAAACTTGATTGATTGATTAACTGATTACATTGTGAAACCTTAAATACTAGTTATGTGATAACTCACAAAACCAAACATTTATCCTAACACAACTCGAATACATATCCTAAAACAATGACTTATCCTAAAACAATTAAAATAAGATAGTTATCCTTGTGTCATCATGATCCTCATGCGTATCATTCCTCACTCCTTCAAAACCACATTTCCCTCAAGGTGTTGTCTTGAAAAGCACTCTTAATTCCGGGATCCCATAATCTTCTTTGAATTGCAGCCTCCATCTTTTTCTTCTTCAGCCTTTTGCTGCCTTGGACGTAACACAACACTCTTCTTTCGCCTTTCGCTGCCCCACGACTCTTCTCGCGATATACCCTAAGCGCTTCACCACCACCCATAACAACCTCTATCACACTTTTTTTATTTTCTGAAAATTCGTCAAACTTGCTACAAACTTCATTACTCTCACCAATATGGAAAACACAGTCTATCGCGCTACTAACCTCATCAATACCAATATCTTCATCAGCCTCTAAGGACCCTTTAATCTTAGGTGAAGCTAATTCACTTCGTAATGATATAATTGTATCTGCTTTCATTTTAATGATCTGCTCTTTCTCTTTCTCTGCAATTGCCTCAAAACGAGCCTATATTATACGGGCTAAGGAGAAGGCTTCCCCTAAAGTTGTAGGCCTCGCCCTCAACAGTTCTATTGATAACGTCAGTTAAAGTCCGGAGATATAAAACGATGTAAGTAAAGATTTAGAGATCCTTGTAACTCGATTTATAAGCTTCCCAAACTCATCCTGATATTCGGCCACCGTACCCATTTGCAAAAGCTTGGATAGTTCGTATTTCGCGTTCCGATCGCTGCCACCCGATGCCATGAACAATAATTCGAAGAAAAAAAAATTTAATTTTTTTTGTCCCGATGAATAGTACCCCGTGAGGTGAACAGTACCGTGAATAGTACCCCGTAAATAGTAAAAAAAATTTGAACCTTAAATCAAAAACCCTCAACGAGGACTCTCAATGAAAGCAACAATTGATACGACCCGGTTAGGGGTTGTATCGGGATAGTAGCACCACTTCAAGCGTGTGCTGGCTCCGTCAAAAAATAAAAGAGAAGATTAGAGAATTATTTATCTTTAACTTTGATTGATTGATTAACTGATTACATTGTGAAACCTTAAATACTAGTTATGTGATAACTCACAGAACCAAACACTTATCCTAACACAACTCAAATACATATCCTAACACATATTAAACTATGATAATTATCCTAATCCTATTTGATAGTTATCCGCGACTTCACGGTCGTAACATGGAATATGCACAAATATAAATTATATATTAAATTAAAACATATTTCAATATTAAAAAATCCCAGAAAAAAAATTAACTTCAAACCAAGAATGAAATGAAAAGATGGTTGGGAAGCAAAAATGGAGATGTGAAAATCGAGAGTCTCGATTAACACTGTTTTTAATTATGTGTTAAAATTGTTGAATTTGTAGCTAATAAAATTTAGAGTTAATTTCATAATTCGTCCCTAATGTTTGTCGGGTATAACGGATTTAGTCCCTTCGAAACTTTTTTAACGGATCCAGTCCCCAAACTTTTGACCCGTATCGGGTTTAGTCCCTCTGACTAACTTTTGTTAGTCAATCCCGTTAAGTTGGCATACGTGGCATTTGAGGGGGGGGGGGGTATTTTCGTCTATTCATAGTTGGCGCCCATTTTAGGCATATATATAAACTTTCAGTAACACAATTCATCCCCAAATTTGTATCCCCACACCCCCCCCCCCCCCAAGAACCCTAAATCCCCAATCCAATTAGGAAGAAGTCCGGTAAGTGTTTGAATGTGCGAATCCTCACCTACATCCCCAATGCTGTGTCAATGGAGGGTTCGGAAAAAGGGACAAGAAGCAAATCCATATGAAGATTATAGTAAGTGTTTTTGTCAATCAATTAGGTTAAGTATAATCTAATTTTGAAACCCTAATTTTGAATTTTTCGTTTTTATCAACAGGAGAGTTTCCAAGTGTATTTTGTCTAAAGATTAACCATGGAGGTACATTCACACCTCCTCCTATGACTCGTTACAAGGGTGGTAAGGTAAATTGGGTTGATGATATTTGATTTGATACTTTTTCTATAGTGGTAGTAACTAGTATGCTGCAAGAGTTAGGTTGAAAATCCTTGTTGGCCTAATTATTATATGAAACCTAAATAAGAGCTAGAAATGTCCTTGTAGAATTAGTTGTGATAAAGATGTGATATGAAATGCTAATGTATGTTTGATAAGTTAAACGTTATAGACTGTACACTGCCATACTGTTACAAAGCAACCATGTTTTAAACAAGAGCCTTTGGCTACATTATTGTTGTGACTCAACTGATAGAGTTCTGGTAATGAGGCAGGGTTGATGTAAGTGAGGTTGAGTGGTTAAGGGAGTCCTTAAAAAAAAGTTGCCTATAAAATCTAAGAAAGGGTCAACAGTCTAGTAGGATGAAGTAGGCAATAAAGTAGGAATGGTTCAGGTAGTGATTCTGGTTCAGATAGTGAAGACAGTGACTATTTTGTGGATGAAGAGAACTTGATAGAGGATGTAGATGTTGATATGGCTGAGTTTAAGAGACACACAGATCCGAGTAGAATGGTTAGGATGTAAAGAGAATGTGTTAGAGGAGAATGAAGTGTTGAGTTTGAAGAGGTTGATCATGGAGGAATTGTTAGTGGAAGTGATTCAGATGATGTGTTTGGAGAAAAACTTAAGGAAAGTTGCTAGGATGAATAAGGCAATAAAGGTAAAGGATAAAAGAGTTTATAAAGGAGGATTTCTTTCTAGGAGAATAGTTGCACTAGTAAAACTAGTTAAGGATAAAGTCACTAGAGTATCTGTGGAAAAAAAGAAGACAATTATCCTTGAAAAAAAATGACAAGCTAAGGGTGAGGGTTGTTTGTAATGGCCAAGTTCCAGATTTTGCTAACAATTGACTTGGGAAGGTTATTCCTTTTACTGTGATCAAATGGCCCAATTAGTAAAGTAAAGCCCTAGTCCATTTCTAAGAAAGGAGAAAGTGGCAAAAACCTAGAATGGATTCTCATGCTTGTCCTTGGGCTATGCAAGTCTCCAAGCTGCCCATATGAGGACACCTGGGAGTCAGAACCCTTATTGGTATCCACTTGTCTACAATCAAGACATAGTATCAAATGCACAGCAAACTTTTCTTTAAGGATGTAGGGAAACCATTAAAACAAAATGACATGATTACTTTGAATACCCTTAAGGATTATTGCAGAAAAAGTTTGAAGTAGGAGTATCAAAGCAGAAGGTGTTCAGAGCTAAAAAATGGCTTATGAAAGAGTTGTGGGAAGCTATAGCCAGCAGTATGCACAGTTAAGAGATTACTGTATAGAATTGAAAGAGAAGAATCCAAACACTACAGTTAAGATAGAGGTTGAACCACCAGAAGATCCAGACAGTGAAGAAAGAAAGTTCAAGCGGATCTACATATGTTTAGGACATTTAAAAGATGGTTTCAAAGCTGGAGAAGGGATTTCTATGTCTTGATGGTTTTTCTGTCTAGACCATTTTACCCTGGCCAAATTCTAAGACTACTGTTGGAGTAGACCCAAACAAATGGGATCTATCACTTGCATTTGCTGTAGGTTGCATCTGAAAGAAAGGATTCATGGAAGTGGTTTCCTTGTTGCCTAGGTGATGTATCTTGAGCTTTTCAGAAACTCCAAACTTCACTTTTAGATCTGACAGCAAATAGGTAATTGCATACTTAAAACTCTTTTTTTAAATGTGTTGTATTTTATACTAGTTTTTCATATATTTCTGTTATACATTAGGGTGTGTACCATGCCATAAGCAGTGAACTTTCATAAATGCAGACATAGGTTTTGTCTCAATCACATTTTTGATAATATGAAATGTCTTAGAGAGGTAAGTTTACAGAAATGTTATGAAAATGTGCCACCTGCTTTTCCACCATCAGGAGTTTGATAAAAGAATGGAAAAGAAATGAAAAAATCAAAACTTAGAAGCTTTTATGTTGAGGAAGATCCCAAACCAACACTGGGCTAGGTCTCACTTTACAGGTACAACTTGTATTATTTTTGTATTGCATTAAGGGTTATGTCTAACTATGGTGTGATTGTATTGCAGGTAGGGCAAAAAGCAATATTCTTTTGAATAACTTGTGTGAAGTTTTAAACAGGCAGCTTCTAGATGGAAGGGACAAGTCCTATTATCACTTGTCTGAATACATAAGGGAATTTACTTATTGAGAGAATTGTGATGTTCAGAAGGTGCAAAGACAAGTGTGATGGACCTTTAACCACCAAGTACTGCAAAGATCTTTAAGCTTTTGTAAGGGGCTGCTGCTAAGCTTGAGGTAAGTTATCTAAAACAATGAAAATTTTTACCTTGCTTGTGTTAGATTTACTTATTGGATGTAATTTTCTAGGTTGAATGGAATGGTAGTGATTTGTATCAAGTAAACTTGTCTTGGGGTGTTCATTTTGTGGGTTAATTGAGTGAAAGAGTATGGTAGTTGTTGGAAATTGGGAGTTTGAGTGGGATCCTGACAATGCAGTTGCCTTCCATATGGGATCAGCAAATATTTGGGATAGATACTGGAATACCAGAGTCTTATTGTCTTCCAGTTCATTGGTTAACAACATGGAAAGAGATGTATAAATTTAAGATAAATCAGTGAATGGACCACAGGGTTGGAAGAAATCAGATGTGCCAACAACCATTATCCCACCAAAACCTCACCCCACAGATTGGAGACCCCTAGAAAAGGAAAAAGTGTGCAGCTGAGCTTGCAGATGAAAATGATGAAGTTCTAAGGAAGATGACAAAGTCAGGATGTGTGTTACTTGCAAATCGGTGTTAGCAGGGTTGGGGGCTCACAATTCAAGAGGCTGCATGAGTAAAAAAGGGGTGGTTCACAAACAAGTGGGTGTTGCTTGGTCATGGAGTCTGTAAGCATTTATATGCTGCTCAGGTTCACAACAAGCTGGTGTTACTAGTCATGGAGATGCTGCTCATGGTTCACAACAAGCTGGTGTTGCTGGTCATGGAGATGTTGCTCATGGTTCACAACAAGCTGGTGTTCATGGTTCCCAAACCACACAGAGTACACCACATAGATAGTTAAGGTTTGTACTTGTATGTGTTGACTATATTAAGGTGTATCATTATGTCTATTTCCTTTGGTACTTTAAGATGGAAGTTTATGTGTTGTATTGACTTTGTTAGGTCATCAATGGTTTTTTACCAACTATCTTTAATGCATTGTGTTGGTTGATTGTTATGAATGTGTTGTTAATGCATATCTCCCTTTTACCCATTTTACTAGGTGTTGTAAATGCTAACCAACTGCATATAGGTTACCTGCATACTAAAACACCAAATGCATAACACTGAATTAAGGTGTTTTAGTAGCTTACATACCATAGAAATAGAGTTAAAAAGGACATAACTTAAGACATTACTTAAGACATAACATAAGACATAAAGTAGCAATTACATAACAACTTGCAACCACATCCTGGAACCACAACTTCAATGCTTCATAGGAGGCTTCTTTCTCAACTTTTTCTCAATCTCAACCCATGTCAAGGTATTGCAAAGGACCCAAACACTGATACAGGGTCATTGTTAGGGCTTTTCTCAATCCTTTTTGATCCCATAGCCTTACCAAATGGAACAAACTTGTCAACTGGGAATGTGTCTTGATAAAATAGCAGGTCATCATCCTTGGTGGTCATGACCTCATCCTCATCTTCTTCATCAGTACTTTCATCTTGCACCCATGTGTTCCAGTAATCATAATCAGCATAATACTCATCAGTACTTTGATTACCCATTTACATCATTATCAATTTCTGGGTGGCTGGGGTTGACTCTTAAAGCTTTCAGCATTCCTTGGGGTAACATCAGGCCTTGGCCTTTCACAAGTACCTAAGGTGAACCCATATTTTCATTGGAGGAGGAAC
This sequence comes from Tanacetum coccineum, assembly GCA_026074375.1. NCBI lineage: Eukaryota > Viridiplantae > Streptophyta > Magnoliopsida > Asterales > Asteraceae > Tanacetum > Tanacetum coccineum. Next base: position 13,957 of record BQNB010099947.1, on the reverse strand, counting down.
TAAGGATCTTAGAAGGGCACCACATTACAAACATATCCTATCAATGATTAACAGTGAGGATTAACAAACAATAAGAATAGCAAAAAGACTTACCTGGTACTTTGCCTTTGCCTTTGCCTTTGCCTTTGTCCATATTGATCAACAGAGAAGTAAGTGAAAACGGCTAGGGTGAGGGTGAAAATGATATTAGGGTTATTGCCTATTTATAAGGGAAAATGTAAGGTGGTTGGATAATAAATAACTTCACCAACCATGCAAAATCCTTGCTACAAACTGAGATTCAAAAAGATATACATAGAAACAAAATACAACTAATGTCATACATTTCCAAACCATAATCTCAGCTACATTTCCAAACCTATGTCAGCTACATTTCCTATGTTAGCTACATTTCCAAACCATAATCTCCAATACTCCTTCAGTAGTTACCCCTCACAAACATTTTATTCAATTCAAACCAGTTACATTACAATGTCATACATTGTTACCAAAGTCAAGAACAATACACAAAAACACACTACTAACAATATCCTATCATAAATTTTGAATTTTGACTTAATAAAAGTGAATTCAGACTTCAAATGCTTCTCACCGAATGAGTTGTTGGAAACCACCCCACTTGTGCCATCCATCACACCAACAGGCATCCTGTTCATCCTCTTCAATGCTTTGTTCTCCTCATGTAGTGAATAAACCAAACCTTTGTAGTAGTCACTAGGAAGTTCAAGATCCAAAAACCCATAAACACCACACTTCTTTGATTTGTCACGAATTGGGCATCCTCTAAACCTTCTACCAGGGTTATCAGTGGTCCAAGCAGTTTGAATGGGAATATGGTGTGGAGGTTTGCAGTCACAATAGGTTTTGTTACTAACATCTTGATTGTAGCGTCGGTATGAGGAAGAAGATGATGAACTCATCTTGATTGGGGTGTGTGAATTGAAACACTAATTTGTGTGTGTGGGAGGAAGAAGATGATGAACCCTAAAAAAATGGGAGGGATGAGGCTAAGAGGGTATAACAGCCGAAAATACCCCCCACTTATGCCAACTTAACGGGATTGACTAACAAAAGTTAGTCAGAGGGACTAAACCCGATACGGGTCAAAAGTTTGGGGACTGGATCCGTTAAAAAAGTTTCGGAGGGACTAAATCCGTTATACCCGACAAACATTAGGGACGAATTATGAAATTAACTCTAAAATTTAACTGTTCCTAAAATTTAGGGTGATTTTGAGACGTTGGAGATTTTGATGATTTTAGGGATTTGTGTTTAACGGTTGGGAGAGTTATGGTAGTAGCTGACTTTCAGCTTACAGAGTTAATGAAAGGATTAGATCCTTTAAAGTTCAAAATGAAATTTAAAGGTAAAGTTCCTTCACAAATAAAAAGAAAATCGGGTCTCGCAGTGAGCCCCGGTATTACATTTGTGAGAGAACTTTGAACTTTAAAGGTTCCTAATCTTTAATGAAAATACAATATAAATAAAGGACAAAATAGATATTGCACACTTATTTTTAGTGTTCTAAAATTAATTACAATTTAAGAAATCTGCATTTATTACTGTTTTTTTTAAGTAAAATGACAGTTTTATTTTTATCTAATTAATTAAAATCTTCTTTAAAATTTGTAATAATAATTTCAAAAAAGGATAATATAATAAACTTTATCAAACTTTCCTATATATTTTTAGTAATGGACAATTATATTAGAACATCCAAAAATGAAACGTGGACTATTAATGTGGGACGGAGGGAGTAGCAGCATATTTTTTCAAATGTCTCGTTTTGATACGCGTAAAAAAATAGTTGTGTAAATGTAACGAACTTTCATAAGTGTTTCAATCTGCACATTTTGATGATATGTCACATTATATATGGTGCCACGTGTCATACTTTCAGGTATGACACGTCATCAAAATATGCAGATTGGAACACTTATGAAAGTTCGTTACATTTACACAACTTTCTTTTGTATACGTACTAAAACGAGACATTTGAAAAAATACGTTAGCTATTTTTTTACCTAAACCCATAAAAATAAGGGACAAAATGGATATTGGGACACCCTTTTTTTATTTTTATTTTGTTTTTATTATGAAACTACGGAACTAAAATTACGGGTTTGATAAGTCGAAATTGTTAAAAGACAAAAGATACAAAACAAAAAGCGATAAAAAATTGTATTGTACTATTAACGGTGAGTTAGAATGAGGTAGGGAGGGGTAAAATGTTAGTCGTCGGTTGTATGTATAACACACCATTAAGGTGTTTGTTTAGGCTTATATAGCAAGCTTATGGCTTATTTGGTTTTGGGCTTGTGTTTTATAACGCCTTTTTGTCTTATTATGAGACTTTTAAGCTTACATAGGTTTAGGTAGTGTTTGATAACGAGTTTAAAAGACTTAATTCATAAATAGATAAGTTTATTAAGTCATTAATTAAGTGTTTATTTTGTGCTTAAAATAAATTGATGACCTTATATAAAAGTCATGGAGGTGGGGGTATCCCAATTAAGTCATCACTTTTATTTTATTCATACATGTTTATCCTCTAACTACTTTTATCTAATTAATTTTGTATTCAACATTTATTTCATACAAAACAAACAAACAACAATTTATTCATATACAAACAGATGCCCTATATCCAACAGTCGTTTTAATTTACAAGACTTAATAGAAAAATTAAACAAACATGTCATTAGTAAAAGTATAAGCTTAAAAGTTTTAAAATAAAACACGAACAATGAACTTATGTAACATAAGCCTAAAATTAAATATGCCATAAGCCGGCTATATAAGCCGAAACTAACAACCCCTAATAATGTTCCCATAGTCTATTTTTAAAATTTGTGATATTGATTTAACTTGGTTGCAGCCGTAGGTGTATGATTGTCTACGTGTATATTATATATATGTCATACGTTGATCAAATGAGATTAAACGATAATGTTGTGATGTTAATATATTGAGTTAATTGCATAAATGGTCCCTGTGGTCTGTCGGGTTTAACGAAAATAGTCCCTAAACTTTTTTTTTCACGGATCCTCTCCCTGTGGTTTCGACCCATATCACGTTTGGTCCCTTGACCAACTTTTCCGTTGGTTTGACCGTTAAGTCAAGGTTCAGATGGCTGAAATGACATAAATACCCTCTTACGTTTAAAAGTATGATCTCTATGGTTTCTGGGATATCACAGATAGGATCCCTAATTTTTTTAACTTTCTAATTAATATAAGTGACAATTTTGTCAATTAAAAATTATTCATTAATATTCAAAATATTTTATGAATTAAGAAAATTTACAAAAAATTCATTTAAAAAATATTCAAAAATATACATTTTTTTTAATTTTTGAATAATTTTTTTAATTTTCAAGATATAGTTCAAAAATACTAAAAAGACATTTAAAAATATTCAAATAATATTTGAAAAAAAAATCACCGGAAATTTTAAATAAAATTTCATTAAATTTTGAACATAAAATTGACCGAGATTTTTTCATTAAATTTTTACGAAATTTTTTAAAAAACTTTTTGTTATATTTTTAACAAATTTTGTTTTTAAGAAAATCCCTATAATAATTTAAATTTTTGCATATTTTTTGAAAAACTTTTTTACAAATTAGTTTTAAATATTTTTGGATAATGTCTTGAAAAAATTACAAAAAAATTCCAAAAATTATATCTTGAAAATTTACAAAAACATTTTGTAAAAAAATATTCAAAAATATCATTCGAAATAATAAAAATATATTCTCAAAAATAATTTTCTGTCAAAAAATTAGAAAAAATAAAAGAAATAATGCCAAAAAATATTCGAAAATTTTTTATAAAAAAATTGCCAATATTTTTTTAAATATTGTGATATAAATTTTTTAAAACTTTGAAAAATAATGTATATTTTTTTAATATTTTTTGTAAATTTTCTTAGTTCAAAATATATTTTAAATTGTTTTTAATGAAAAAAATTAACACACATGTTAATTAGAAAGTTAAAGAAAATATAAAAAAAATTAGAGACTAAATCTGTGATATCCCAGAAACCACAGGGACCATACTTTTAAAACATCATGAATGTTTTTAACTAAATATTTAAATAATTGTACGATCATTGATTGTATTATTGCATTACTTTTATTGTATAACGACTTGTTTTTTTTTTTTTGAACGGCGGATTTTATTGAAACAAAAAGACTAGCAAGAAGCTAGAAATTACAAAGTAACAAGATGCGGGTTTTTAAGCCAATCTACCCAACTAAAAGACTTTTTACATCTATGTTTACACCAAATGAAGGATCGGGTGACTACCTCCTCAAATATAAGCGCCTTCGAAGGACAAGCCGAACCAAAAATGCTCTTGTTACGGAAATTCCAAATGTACCACCACAAGACATAACAAACGCCTTCGAACAACTCTTTATGTTTAGAATGAAGACGGATACTCAACAACCATTCTAACCATTCATCATAAGAGGAAACCATCACGACATCAATCTCCCACCAAAGCAAAACCTTGCGAAATATCTCTCTAGATATAGGGCAAGTAAAGAAAATATGGCTAGATGATTCCACATTCTTTTCGCATAAAGGACATAGAATCGACTCAATATCCATGCCTCTTTTAGAGATGTTCAACCGAGTAGGTAAGATGTCCAACTTAACTTTCCAAGCGTGAATATTGACTTTAATAGGCACGGCTTTTATCCAACGGGTTTTGGAAGAGACCACTGGTAACGAGTTTGCGTCAAGGAGATTCCTAACCGAAGCGACTGTAAACTCGCCACAACCTTCTAAAGACCATCTCCATCTATCCTTCGAATCGAAAAGAGTAATTCCCTCCATAATCTTCACGAGCTGAATATATTGAAGCTCTTCAGCTCCAGCTCTTGGAGCTCTACGAAACGAACACAGAAGATCATCATGAGATAACTTCAACGCCACTGAAATATTTTTTTGAGTCTCCAATGCATACATTCTGGGAAAGTCAGATTGGAAAGTGTTGTCGCCCCTCCATTTGTCCTCCCAGAACCGAATGTCTACCCCGTTGCCCATCTTTCTGTGAATGAATCCCATCAAATCAGTCCCCTGCCTCTGAATATGTTGAACCTCCTTGACGATATCCAACCATAAGGACGGATGGTGGCTTCGAACATGTTTACCAATCTTTCCGTCTTCTCCATGTATCCCTTTAATAATTTTGGTCCATAAAGCTGATTGTTGTGTGCAGAAACGCCAAACCCATTTGAATAAAAGAGCTCTATTAAGAGCGTAGAAACTCGAAACTCCAAGACCTCCCTTTTCTTTAGAAGCCAAAACTTTATTCCATTTAACCCATATTGGCTTCTTTCCGTTATGCTCGATACCATTAAAGAAATGACATCTAATGGATTCCATATTTAGAAGAATCTTCGCTGAAACTTTGAATAAGGACATATGGTATATTGGCAACGAACCTAGGACAGATTAACAGATGTAAAATACATCTACTACGTACATTTAACATATGTAAGGTACATGTAACTATGCTAACCTAAGCCTCACAACACATTCGTTAGACATTTCGATTAGACATTTCGACAACACAACAGCCCCGTCGCGATGTGCAGGCACTGTGCACATCAAACCACGGCCACATTTGTTGTGATTTTGAAAAATGTAGAAATTAAGTACTCGTGTAAAGGTTAACCTTTGGCCCACATTGAATAAAGATTTCAAGTATAGTGGCGCTATGTATGTAAGCAAAGTTTATTTGCAACTTTGCATCTATCTTCATTGGTCACTAATTTTAATTTACGAGTATTATGTACGCATTCATCTTTTATATATGCATACACAATTAAAAGGTCATAGACAAGTCTAAATATAGCCCACAAAGGACGAATTAATGAAAAAAGAAATCGATTTGTTACGATAATTTTTTCTCTAATAAAATATATTAAATAGATGATGTCTTTATTCAAAGGTGATTTATTTAGATTAAAAGGTAATTTGCTTGCGTATGCCAATCCGTCATTTCGGTTAATGATCCGATGCTTCGTATTGTTATATATATAGTCGTATAGACATCCTACAAGTTGTGACAAAAAGAAAAGGAGAAGTTTAGGAAATATGGTAAGTATTCCAAACACGACCATAAGCTCCTCTGATGGTCGTCGACCCATTCCACTTGTTGGAATGGGGACGGCGACACTAGCGGAAGGCCATGATCAGGTAAAGGCGGGGATAATTGAGGCGATTAAGGTTGGTTATCGCCATTTTGACACGGCTTCAATCTACAAAACAGAGAAAGCTCTCGGAGAAGCCATCAAAGAATCTCTAAATCTCGGTCTCATTAATTCTCGGGGGGATCTTTTCATTACGACTAAACTGTGGTGTAACTCTACCCAGGGCCACCTTGTTGTACCAGCCATGAAGCATAGTCTCGAGTAAGTTGCTTTTTCATTTCATTTCATCTAGTTATTTATGGGGGGAAAACGGAGTTGTGCAGATCACAACCTAAAAACGGAGTCAAATCAACCACCATCACCACCACATAATATCGGGACATGGTAACTTGACCATATAGAGTATATGGTTCTTGAGTTAATTAGGTATATATATTGAAGCTAAACAAGCTTAATCAACACCACAATTGGAACTAAATATTAACGGTTTATGAATTGACGTAGGGATTTGGGATTAGAGTACGTAGATCTGTATCTAATACATTGGCCAATAACACTACACTCAGACGAGTTCAAAGTTCCGGTTCCAAAAGAGTCCATAGCCGCTATCAATATTAAGGATGTCTGGGAAGGTATGGAGAAGTGTCAAGATCTCGGACTAACCAAATCCATTGGTGTTAGCAATTTTGGTCCACGATTGATTGAAGAGATACTTTCCTTTGCTAAAATCTCTCCGGCTGTCAACCAGGTGATCTATCTATCTACTATTTCCTCATAAGTAAGACACGCACACTTTGTATCTATCTAGTGTGTATCTCACAAATGTGGAAATTTGAAGGTTGAGATGAACCCACTTTGGCAGCAAAAAAGGCTTAACGGCTTCTGCAAAAAGAATGATATTCTTCTCACCGGCTACTCCCCTTTAGGTGCATCTGGCGCTAAACGGGGACACAACCGTGTCATGGAAAATGATGTTCTTCAAGATATTGCCAAGGCCAAAGGCAAGACTATAGCTCAGGTACGTAATCTTATTTATTCTTGTATATATTTCCGATATATATGTAACTTCATGCATGCATTGATATTATTCTATTGTCATGCTCATGCAGATTGCTCTAAGATGGATATACGAGCAAGGAGTCAGTTTCGTGGTGATGAGTTTCAATAAAGACAGGATGCAACAAAACATAGACATATTCAATTGGTCACTTACTGAGGATGAGTTGAGCAAAATAACCAAAATTCCTCAACAGAAACATGTTTATTTAACTACCTCGTTCGTGACTGAGCCTAACGATCTCATGGCCGAAATTGATGTAGACCTTTCTTTTCAATAAGCTCGATCATAAGCTGTTTTACAATAAAATAAATATGCTACCATCTACATTTATGTTTGACCATCCGTAAGAGTATTCATTCGATTTGGTTGTATCATATCATATATGATTGTGAAATATACTGATTTTCTTCAAAAGGGTATGAATTCAATTCCTATTTCTAATAAATGATTACATTTAACAACAATTAGATGTACTTGTTTGTGAATAAAAACCAAAACTATCTCTTATAGATTCAAATAAAAATGACTCACTAATTATTAAAAAGTATATTAAACTTCAAAACGTGTTGCATTGCGGGTTGACACAATCAAAAAGTAAAGTTTTTTTGTCAAAAAAGTATAAACTGGTCTTTTTTAATCACCGCATAAAAAATAAAAATAAAAACTAACGTGAATGACTTTAAATGATTGCTAACATATTTTATGACAAAACACGCTTCACATAGGGCCATGCTAGAAGACAAGCGACTTATTATCATTGAACTTGTTAGATACCAACTAAAGATTTTTCATTATTAAAAAAGGTTTTTGAGGGGGTTTTTTCATTGCAACAAAAGTTTTTTAGAAAGCTTTATAGAAAGATTTGTTAAATATCAAGTCTTTTGTAAAAGCTGTTGCTATTGAATGTGCATTGCAATAAATGTTTTAAATGTAAAAAATTATTAAAAGCTTTTTACATTGGAGATGCTTTTAGAGTGCTAGGTACCATAACACCACTACAGCAGCGTCATATCAGCTTTAACATTTTAACACCAACACACCAAAAAATCACTCTTATCATAACACCCCATAACAACACTCTTTTTGAATATTTTTTTCATAACAACCCCTAAACAAACTAAAATATTTCATTAATTAAATAAGATTACACATTACAATACTTAAAAAAACATACGAAGAAAAAAAATTACAAAAAAGAAACATACGCCCCAACGACTAAAAGTCTTCTTCTTGATCTTCAACTTCTCGCTAAATATGCTCCATAGGGTTTTGTTGAAGACTAAGATGCGTTTCTCTGTCTCGTAATTCTTTTGATTTTTGACGTTTGACTTCGCATCTTTCAACCCATGTACGTTGCATATTTCTTGACGGATTAGCATATACATCGTGCCAGTCACTAACCGCCATATGTTGATCTTCTAAAATCATGTTATTCATTATGATGCAAAAATACATGATTCTACGTATGCTGTTGAAATGGTATTGACGTGTCGGTTGTTGTATTATTCCCCAACGCCCTTGGAGAACACCAAAAACACGTTCGACATCATTTCGTGCACTTTTTTAACACTTTTTAAAGTCTCTATGTTTCACGTCATTTGCGACCGTGAATGATTTGACAAAACTTTCCCACCGTGGGTAAATTCTGCCGGCTAAGTAATACCCATTTTCAAACCCAACTCCATTTACCACAAATGGAGCTGCGGGGGCTATCTCCTCAAGAAGGTCGTCGAATAACGACGAATTATCTAAAACATTAATATCGTTATTCGCACCTGCTATACCAAAAACGCATGCTAAATCCACAAATCTTGTTAAGCAACAGCTTCAAGCATTATAGTTGGGTATTTTTTTATCACCCCTACCGTATTGTCCCTGCTATGATACTGGACAATTTCTTCATTCCCAGTGCATACAGCCAATGCTTCCAAGCATTCCCGAAAAACAATGAACATTCTCATGTTTAGTATATAGTTTTTCAACGTCTTTCAACCTTGGCTTTCTTAAATACTTTGACATGTACAAATCAATAATGCACTTATTAAAATGTAATAGACAATTACGTGTAGTATGCTCACTCATTTGCAAATATTCATCAAACGCATCGGGTGTGTTGTCGTATGCCAATTGGCGTATGGCGGTTGTGCATTTCGTAATAACACTAGGACTCATTCGACTCGTAGCATCGGGTCGGACTGTAAATAATTTAAATTGCTTTGGAAGAGGATCGGCCGTATAAGTTTTAATGCCTTCGACAATTTTTAAAAATAGTCTTCGGCTCATACGGTATCTTCTTCGAAAATAGTATAACAGATACTTACAATGATCATCAAAATAGTCGGCCATCAAGCGTTTTTCGGCCCCCTCCCGATCACGATGGATCAGGTTACGAGTAAGTCGGGGTTGATTTTCTTCTTGTAATAACTGTTCGTGATACTCGTGCGCTTGCATCATAAAGTAGACGTCGGTTTCGTCATCGACTTTGGAAAGGTTGTTACGTTCTTCATCACTTTGATTTGGATTCATTGTGAAAGAACGTGTTTTTTGTGTAAAGAGTGTTTGTGTTTTTTGTGTGAAAAATGATTAAGTTGCGGTGTAATATATATAAGGTGAGTATTTAAAAAAATTGAAAACCATCTGTTTTTAACGTTAGGGGGGGTGTTTTTGAAAAAAAAATCAAACCAACGTATGTTGGTGGCTTAACTTGCCAACCAACGCCATTGGCCAAAACACAACACCAATATCATAACGCGGCTCAACGCCATGCCAGCTAGGCATAACACCTGACCTGACATTATGATATTGTGCACTCTTATGGGTTTTTAAAAGCTAACATGCATTCAAATAGCTTTTTTACTCAACAACAACAAAACAACATGATAGTAAAAAACAAGCTATCTAAATGCATGTTAAGCTACCCGGAGTGGAGAATAACTCACGGGATGAGTATGCAACTCACGGGTTACATCCTAAAACACTTAAACAAACTCACGCGCGAGTATACAATATTGGATGAGAGAATGGTGACTGACTCACCATTGATGAGTGTTAAAGTTTTAATGTTTTTTATTTGGTTCGTGAGTGTGTTTGAGATATTTAGTGGGGTATATTTTTTATAAAGTGTGTATTTTAATGAAATGTGAGTTAGTGGTGACTACTACGCTTGAATGGTGATGGTGAGTGAGTTGAAGTGAGAGGAAAGAGAAAGCTGATGTGACTCTGAGGTGGATTGTGAGTTACACCTTGACACTCCCTTTAGCCTTTGAGGTTAAGGTGTCATAACACCATAACACTGCCACATTGGCGCCACATCAGTTTTAACATTTCAACACCAACAACCAAAAAACTCATTCAATCATAACACTATTTTAACGCCACTTGTTAGGACTCACTATTTTTTTCCATTTTATCAAAGAGTAATGCTACAACCACACAATATTTACAAAAAACTTTCCACAAAATGAAGTGTAACAATATGATTTGACATGAAACAAAGACTTAGTGGAGGAATAAGTTATTGACTGGTCCAAATGTCTTGCCACATCATTATGTGGATGTTTCTTTTAAATATTATGTGGTTTCAGCAATTCTCTTTATCAAATAAGCTATTTAAAAATTTATTCAATTAAAATAGATTATCACAAAACGAAAATAAAAATATATATATATAAGAAAATAGCATGGACCCATCACCCCTTTCTTCCGGTTCCTAATACATTCTTCTTGGTAACACACATTTTAAAAGTGTAACTACGTCGTTTTTTATTAGCTTCTACAGTAAAATGAACAGTACCCGGCCCACTGGGCTCGGTTACTGTTCATCGGCCCAAAAAAAAAAAACTTTATAACCCCGCTCCCCTTCTTTGGCCAAAAATAAGAAAAAAAAAATTACGGGACGTACTCTTATTTTTAACTATTTACGGCTTTCTATCGGCCTGGGCAAAAAAAAAACGCGCGATTGTCATTTAATATAAGAACAAAACAAACTATTAAACATGAGACCGACAAAATGAAGCCGAAAAAAAATTAATGCCCCACAACAACACGCGAAAAATTAACGCCCGCAGCAACGCGCGGGTAATCTTGCTTGTTACTATATATATCATTACTAATCACAAACGATGTCGTATATATCTTAGGCAAAAAAACAGCCCAACAAGGCCCAAAACCAAAAAACAATTACATGCCCAACAAGGCTCAAAACCGAAAAAAATTATTACACAATACACCCTCAAACTATGAAAAAAATTACAAAAATAATCTTAAACTTTTAGCTACTTTCGACTTTTTATATAACTTTTATTTATCAAATATGTAACAAATATCTATCATTTCATTCGTAAAAAATATACTGTTAAAATGATCTTCGAATTACGAACAAAACAAGCCTAATATTCAAATGCTTATGACATACGTATGATTTTATAAAAAATATTGAAGTTTAATATATATTTAAAAAAAAAACTTCCAAACACACCCTAAATTATCTAATAACTTTAAAATTTAACCACATGACAACGTAAATGCAATAATCAAGAAAGAAAAACACAAAGAATACAACAAAACCCCAACATATTTAAAATAACTTATAAAATTATCCTCGGAAACCCTTCACCTTAAAAAAAAATATTACAACAAAACTATAAAAAAAACCTTCAACTTAAAAAAAACATAACAAAACTCTACACATATAAAAAAGAAAAATAGCTCTTAACATATAAAGCTAACATAAAAGACTCACAAATTTAAATAATCTCAAAACAAAAATAAGTCCGCCGCAACGCGCGACAGCTTTTCTGCTTGTTTAAAAACAAACACTATACACACACAGTAATCACACACTACACACACATAAACACACACATTATAAACACACAAACACAACCCATTTAAATAAAAAAAAAGAATGACTATTAATTTGTGACAGAGAGTAAGGTGGTGTTTGTTTTTTCAGAAATGTCTCTTAACAACATTTTAATCTGACTCATTCAGACGCGGTCAGACATTTCGGTCATTAAGACTGTTTGTTTTTTTCATGTCATTCAGAGTGTAAGATCCAAACACTATTAAGAGCGTTTGTTTTTTTCTAGCCATTAAAAGGCATTAAGAGGCATAAACCTCTTACTGAACTATATGTGGAGGAGGTGTCTTAACACCTCTTAATGTTTTTTTTTCTTTTTTTTACTTATTTATTTTCTACTTTGATTTTATTTTTTTATTTTTTTTTTTTTGATCTTTATTTTTTTTCGTATTTCACTTTTATCTTTTGTGTTAAAATTATTAAATAGAATGATTGCATATGTTTTGTTATATAAAGAATGTATAAGATGATATGTGTCAATTTATATTTAGTTCAAATTGAAGGGTACGGTTTCGGACTCATACATCTTAATTCTAACGCGACTCATTTAGTTAATCATTTTTAAAGTTTAATTTAAACTCTAACATGTTTATTTTTGTCGAATAAACATGAGATTGCATGTTTTTTTAAATACTTAAAATTGATTATATTATAAAATTTGTTCTTTTTAATAAAATTTATTTTTTGTGCAAATACAATCATTTTATATTTAAATTGTAAAGACTATTGTTTAACACATCTATACATTTTTACCAAAACAAACAGTTTTATTTCATTCAGATTCAGACTTCTCGACCACTTATTCAGATTAAGATGAGAATCAGATTCAGACTTTTCTGTCGAATATTCAGATTCAGATGTGTGAATCAGATTCAGATTCAGAGCCTCTTAATAAACAAACAGCACATAAGATACGTTTTATCAAACAAAAGAGTCAAATAACACAAATGTAAGTTACACAAGGACATTGTAGTTTCTTAGGTATGGTGAACTTGTTTTTGGCTTCATGTTCGTATATCCTATTGTCCATCTGTCGACGTCACTTTAGCTTCGTTAATAATCAAACATTCAAACATATACATGAAGTGCATGAAACCCATTAGACATTTATACATTGGTTAAGAAAATTTATCTCAATAGATATGATTATAAAACAACTTAATGTATGTACAGAATTGGGTAAGTTTGTAGAACTTTGTAGATCATGTTCCTTGTACTACTCGTGATGTTGCCTTCTTCGTCTCGAATTAACCATTTTCAATCGTTTTTTTGCTCTTAACGCGAGATACGACCACACATAGCTGGCAAAACAGGTAGGATAAATACAAACTCACTTGTCCGAGAGGTTGTCCCGAGCCTTTGTTGACCAACCTAGCGCAAGATACGGACACATTGGATTGCTTCATTAATGGTTTTCATTATAAAACACGACCGCCTAATTTTCCACCAACATGCGCATGTGTGATGACAATGGTTATCTCATGTTTGTTGCAATTTTATACTACATTTTGTTAAAACATGAAAAGATTTTAAATCTTATTATGAGCATTTGCTTAAGGACATTAGATCTTTAAATATGGGTATAATTTAGTGGCAAGATATAAATTGTTTCTCTTTAAATTTAATTAGTAGGCTAAAACTATACCATACGACAATTAGCTCAAGAAAATATCTTTGGCGAAGCTTACCCACACATTTCCTAAACTCAAGAATATACTGTATAAGGTAAGAGGCTCACATCTACATAAATGGAACTGTAAAAGCGGACCAGACACGCCATGCTTCAGCTGAAACACCTGCAATATTATAAAAGTTAATGTCTCTTCTTAAAAGATTATATTCTTAAAAGATTATATAGATGTGACACATG
>BQNB010099946.1:2892-24815 GCA_026074375.1 Tanacetum coccineum | reverse complement strand
TATATCTTGATTGTTGTACTTTGACGTAGCACCCCATTGTTACCATTCCGCTGCATAGTCTGATTTTGGGGGTGTTACAGTAGCTTAGATTTTAGTTTTCTTAGTTTTGATTCATAAATCTGTCAAAAACCAAAAATAATTAGCATAGTTAGTAGCTTATAGATTCTGGCTTATTTTCTTGTTGATTAATGCTAAATAAGATTGTTAAAAGTTGTTAGTCATCTGGTATTTGAGTTTTGAATGCTAAATCTCTTCTTCATAAGCTAGAATGAGTTTGAAGGTTTTTAAAGGAGTGTTTGGCATAGCAGTTTTAACCATAAGGTAAAACAGCTAGTGGCCATTTGGTCTTGTGATTTTGATTTAATTCTCATTTAAGTTTGTTTAAGCTAAATTTCATAAGTTAGAATAGGTTAATAAAGGATTTCATAAGGTTAGGTTAGTGCAAGTTATAATCTGTTAAGGATATTTGCAATAATTAGCTTAATTCAGTCCTAGATTGGGTAATTGCTTCCATTACCTTTAGTTGTATGTTTCTAGTATGTTAGAATCATTTTCTCAAGTCTGCATTAGATAGTTTTCAAGTTTGGTTCAAATTGGTGCAAACTGCACCAGGGTAAACATAAGTGAGAAGTAGCTTTTTAAAGTCAAATTTTCAGATAGTATAAGTAACATTTAGGTTTTTATTTTTGGTTTACTAATAGATCTAGGGTAGTAGTTCATCTGTTTCAAGTTAATTTTCATTAAAAAGTTCTTTAGATTATCTGATTTTGCTCTCAAAAATAGCATTTCTTCTTTTAATATTCAAAAAAGGAAAAGTAAGAACACACTGACTAAGGAGTTTGTTTTCTAAAAGCATTTTTCTAAAAGCTCTCATTGTTCAAAAAATTTGTAAAAAGCTTTTCCCTGTAGCATTTAAGCCAGGTTTTCATAAAAATTAAGTTTCAGTTCTTGAGGAGTTTATTTGATTGCTTAAAAATAAGCTCAAGTTTGGTGTTTGGCTGTTTGGTTTTTAGAATTGCTTAAGAGTTTTTTTTGGCTAATTTCAGCTTATGGCTTGTCTTTTTGATCTTATTTCTATCCAATTTAGCTTAATAGGTTAGGCTTAAGTTACTAGTAGCTTATTTGTCTTTGTAGCTAGCTTATTGTGTAGCTTGTAGAGTGTTATAAAAAGTTCAAAAAGTAAAAAGTAGTTAAGCATTCTTGTTTTAAAAAGCCTTTTTCAGCTTATTTTTCAGCTTTTACAAAAGTTCTTTGTTTTTAGCTTATCTTCAACTTTGCTTTTATAAGTTTTCAAAAATAAAAAAAATCAAAAAGGTTGAGGCAGGATTCAAACCTGTGTCCTCAACCTTCACACACACACGTCTCACACTACACACATAGTAACCAGTTTGCTACATTAGCTCATCCATTAGTTCTTTACATCATTGGTCTTTTTCATTCTATGTTTACAAAATTTATTATTTGTATACGTTTTAGTCCTATTTAGTTCAATAATCTGTTTTAGCTTATTACACAGCTTATTCGATAAGCTGTGTAACCAAGCTTATTTTTCTTAGGTCCCTCTTAGTTCAAGCTATTTTCTATAATTTTTCCAAAATTTTTATATTTAATTTAGTATTTTTAAACATTTATTTTTAATAAAAACTTTAAAAAATCATAAAAAATAGAAGAATAATCAAAAAAATATAATTCTTTTTTAGAAAATTTTCTTTATTCATATAGTTCCTAGGAAAAATAGTTTTGTTTTCGTTGGGTTTAATTTGCAAAATTCCATTTTTTAAAGAACGAGATTCGTTCCCGTTCACGTTTTTCAAATTTTTAAGCGCAATTCAATTCCGTTTTTGTTCTAGTTTTCTTTAAACTTACTTTTTAGTCAATTAGAGTCTATTAAAAGAGAAAAATTCATTTTAGGTTTAATTTTAGAAATTTAGGGTTTTTAATCACTGTTTAGGGTTCTCGTTTTGTGTTTTTAATTAAAGTTTAATTTCCCTTTGTTAAAGTTAAGTTTAATTGTCCTTTAATTTGCTCACTTTTAGGATTTTAGAAAACAAATCTTCTTTGAACCAATTCAAATTATTGTCCAAACAACAAACGTGGTCTCATTTTCATAAATGTTTGAGGAATACGACCCGGTAATCACTTACCGGTAAATATACGTATTATTATATATATTTGTGTGAATTTTCCTTTCTTCCTTTGTCCTCAATGGTAGCTTGGTAATTTTCTATACTTATATCAATATACGTGTATACAACTTCACGCATCAGTTCATAACTCTTTATGTTTCGATTAACATAACAAAAACAAGAACGATTTTTAAAGGCTGCTTTTCTGTTAATATTCGAAACCCTCAAGAAAAGAACAAAAACAATAAAAGTCTTGTAATAAATAGAGAAATAATATTGTGTAATAGGTTAAGATCACTATTACACAACAAGACTCAAGATAAACAAGCATTAAAGTTCAAAGATCAAAGTCACAAGAGAGATCTCAATGATCATCCTTTAGGGGGGAGATTGTTACGAATAAGAGAATGATGATCATTAATGCAATCAAAGAGAGATCTCAATGATCGTCCCTTGGGGGAAGATTGTTAGGAATGATAAAAGTGACGATCTTATTGAAATAAAAGCCTTGTAATAATCTTTTTCTTTTTTCCTCCATTTTATAATATTTGAAAATTAAATACTTGCCTTCCTCTACTATTCTCTCTAAGCTTTCATTGATGATCATGTATGATTCAAGATAATCAAGACCTATCAATTCCATATTTATTATCATCAAGAAATGTATCTCAAGATCTATTATCATCAAGATCTATTATCAGCAAATTCAAGATCTATTATTCTTTTTTTTACCTTATAAAGCATCTGTTACGGAAATTCTTACTACAGTAACGACAATTTGCTTGTCATAGGGGCATACTAAAGTTCCATGGCCTCGTAAAGTAATTAAAGCATAAGAAAAAAAGTTGTGTGGAGCTAAATTCTCTCGGTTAACTACAAAACAATCATGAACATGTGTAGAGGCTCCAAGTAGCTTACCATTTGATAGAATTTCCAAAACCTCTGTGACTTCCTTTAATAGAATCCATGTGCAAAACTCATGGTACTCTTAGTGAAATTTCCAGTTAAGCATCTGCAATAGTGACAACCATACCGAGTTTTTTGACTTTACACGTTTTCACAATTACCGTGCTGCCACACCCGCTCATCTTTCAACAGTAGCATCAAAAAGATGCATGGCTAGCAACAACATCTGATTATGGCTCGTTTGTTGCTTAGAGGGGCATTTTTTTCTCTATCGGAAAGTGGCAAATAAAGCTGCTTAATTGTGATCATTTATCTAACGTCGTACATCTATACACTACTTCAACTACTTAAATTTTTATGCACACACCTTCTTAGCACAGGTTCTTGAAGCCATACATATTATGTTTGATGTTTGAGGGAGGCAGTAATTGGTCTACATATGCCCAATGTTTGTACCTTCTTCCATTTTACCATATTACATTAAAAAAAATTTTACTACTGTAATAGTAACAATATGTTGTATCAGTCGTTTTAAGTGGTGTTGGGTCCTTTTGCAAAAATGAAGGTTTAAGAGGTTCTTAGGTTGCTCCTAGTTGTGTTTGAGCGGGTGCAAAACTGTTACGAATATGCTTTCACTCGGAAGGTGTAGGAATCTGACATTAAACCAAGTAAAAAGCAAAAAAGTATTCAATTTTAAAAGCGCAACAAAAATTTGTTACTCGTTATTCACTCAGAATTGATTATATGCTTAAAAATATGCAATCTCAAACATCCTTATAATCTACAGAATTGTGGCACCCTGAAATTTAAAGTTAGGAGCTTTAGTTTTACGCCACGACATTTTTAAATTTCATATCAATGTCATTTCAGAACAGCTACATAATGCTTTTTAAACACCATCAAATGGCCTATACTTTTGAGGACCCGACCCACATCTTATGGGTATATATTCGCAATCACTGCCAATATCTCATCTCGACCTAAAAATGTTTAACACTTAAATAACTGATTATCTTATAACTACAATTATACAACACTAAACAACAATTGCACATCTATCATCTCCTACAACATAAAAACCTTTAAAACACAGATACTAACATGAAATATGACAAAATGTGAAGGGAAGGAGATAAAACCTGTAGCTGAAGGGCCTCTTATCGAGAACGGATACGCTTTCCATCGCTGGCTCAGAACCATGTTTCTTCACATCCACCACGACCTTGTGCTCATCCATAAGGTTTTTAATCTTTACCTGCTAAAATAGATGGACCATGAGAAAAAAATCTGTGAGCAATGAAGAAACTTCATCGAAGCACATATAATGAACACACCTGAATGCATCAAACAACACTGCCATTTGAGTCTCTTGCTTCTTGTTTTCCACCCTTCACCATCATCTTTATTCAATCTCTGCCATTATCTGCAAAATAGGATATATGTTTACCACCAACAGATGGACCTAGAATACAAATACACAAAATCAAACCTTGTTCTTGATTCAATAGATATTTAGCACCTTGTATCCTCCATTGCTATAATTTTGTGTAAACCATACCTACAATAAAAAACAACAACATGACCCATAATCACAGTCAATCCCTTTTATAACAAAACAATTTCGTCAATTACAAATTACAAAAACAAAACCCTATTAATTTCCTACTTGCAATTAATTAAAGAAATTATCCAATTTCGAATAAAACCCCTAATTTTTCATAAGTAATTGCGAAGGAATAAGATTCGAAAACCCTAATTTATAAATCATATAAACTTACAAACTGATTACGAAGAACTTCACACATGCAATTCCAAGCTTCAAATTTTTTTACCTGCATCTTAGAAAGAGAGAGAGAAAGTTGAGAAGAATCCAGAGACTGAATGAATGATGATAGTGGGGCGGTGGAGGATGAGTCATCGATCTTGAGGATGAGTCATGAGATTCTTTAATTAACAATTGTTTTATTCGGGTTGGGTTTCAACCGGGTTTGCGGGTTTCAGGCAGGAGTGACGGTTTTCGGCATTCAGGCGAGAAAAAACGGGTTATAGGGAGGATTCCGGCGGGTTGAGGTCGGGTTGCATTTTTGCATTAAATGCATTTGGGTTGACCCGGTACCGGGTTTTAATAAAGTTAATAATGCGTCAAATAACGAAGCTCATAATGCGTCTACTTCTGCTAAAGATGGTCCGAATATTGTGCATACGTCTTTAAAGATATACACTATGTAACACCTCGTTGTTTTATAAAAATGAAAGTGTTAATTTAGTTTTTACCATAATTCCAACATAATTTTGTGACATTGTCTTAAAAATATTAAATGTGTAGTTCCTAGCATATTTTTAGCCATACCGATTACGGTAATATTTAATAAGTAAATTGACATTTTTGACAAAGCGCCGATATTTTAAGGTCGGGTTATGGTAATGCCTCATAAACAAACATTAAAGTGTTAATATATACGAATGTTACTAAAGTTTACAAAAATGTTCGCCTAAGTAACTAGAGTTTCATTTTGTTCACTAAGGTTACTAAACTTATAAGAACCATACCTCACTATAATTTCAGTGTTATTCGAGTAACCTGAATACATATTTTTTGATAAGTTAAGTAACATAAATGTCGCGTTTTTACAAGTTAAGTGATGTTTACGTATATTTTCATAACTTTAGTAACCTCAAAGTCATGTTTCATACTTGTAGTAACCCAAGTGAACAAAATGAAACTCTAGTTACTTAGGTGAACATTTTTGTAAACTTTAGTAACCACCGTATATATTAACCCAACATTAAAATAATTACGCCCTTAATAATTAATATATGTATCCTAACGGTATGTGTCTATGTCAAGTAAATCAAAATCGCTACAACTTGTACATTTATATTACAAGACATTTTATAAATAGTAATCTTTATTGACAACATAGGCATTCTTCCATCAAAACTAGAAGTAAAATAAGACGTAAAAAGAAATATAAACCTAAATTATTGAAGCATCATAAGTATAATACAATTGAAGTCTACGTATCTTAGAATTAGAAGCATGAAAGAACAAGTTTGAATGAGTGAATTGTAGAACATGCAAGACTACATACATTTGGACAAAAGGTCATGACCACATAGATAAGGCTTCCCACTACGGTTTGGTCGACCGACTCGGTCGACCTCGGTCGCCGTCGGTCGCCATCGTAGTGGTTAGTCGGTCGCCGGAGACCGAAACCTATTTTAGTCGCAGGGACGACAACGGTCGAGTAACACAAATAAAAAAACACACTGCCAACTTCCTTTTTATATAAAAAAAACCTTTTAATTTTTAAAATTTAAATAATTTAACACTATAAATACCCACTCATTTCACCATTTTCATCACAAATTCAAACAACAATTCAAAATACCTCTTTCAATTCAAAAACTCACCATGTTTAGCAAGAAGAAAACTCCCAAATCAAAAACTCCAAATTCCCGTATTCAACCAAGTGCTCCGCATTTAACATCAGATCCGAATTTTCAATTATCTGGTGTTTCACCACCCATCCGTTTTCGATCTCCTGGTTTTAAATACACTTCACAATTGCCACAACCACCACAAAATAATAACATCTTTTATCAAAATCGTCCATTCAATCCTCCGTATAACAACCCAAATGCTTTTCACAACTCACCAACCGGGTTGTATCGTCCTACTATAGAATCATCGACGTCTTCCCAACCAAATCAACCATATTCTCCGATTAATCCTACCAATCTTGATATGAATTTTGAGGAATTATTGTTTAGTCAAGAATATAACTATAGCCAAGAGTATTTTATGGGTCGTGGTTCGGGCCACGGTTCAGCACACGGTTCGGCTCACGGTTCGGTTCCAATTCATGATGACGAAGACGACTCTCCTGTCGAAGAGGTGTCACCCGTCAAACCTAAGAAGCCCTCGAGACGTGCAACAAAGGCCAAGAAGGATGAGCCCAATGAGGCCAAAGAGGCGCCAAAAGAATGGACAGTGGCGAAAGAGATTGCGTTGTGCCAAGCTTGGTGCGATGTGTCAGAAAATAATATTAATGGAAACACTTGAAGGCTAAGGGATTTTGGGAAGCTGTTATTAGGTACTTTGTAAAGGAAACTGGTTCATCAAGAGGTTATGACTCGATCGTTAGCAAATGGAAAAATAGGGTTCGCCCTAGAATTGGTGCTTTTTGCGCCATCATCAAAAATATTAAAGCGAATCACGAAAGTTGTACAAATGACCTCGATGTGTACCATAAAGCATGTGCAGAATACAAAATGATGTACACCGGAGATTTTACGTTGGAGCATTGTTATAACATATTGAAAGATCACCCAGGTTGGAAAGCCGTTGAGATGCCTTCTTTTTATCAAAGTCAGGGGTGAAAAAAGTCTAAGACTTCTGAAACCACTTCGGGGTCAGCATCTGGTGGTCTTAATTTGAACGAGGAAACGGATAAGACTGTGGAAGAGACTCAAGAATTCCGACCAATGGGTCGTGACCGAGCAAAGGCCAAGAAGAAAGCAGTTGGTTCCTCTCGTGGAGGATCTTCTTTATTTGTTGATTTGGTAGCCGACAAGTTCTACAACATGAAATCAAAAAATGGAGAAAGAATGACGAGCAACAACAGTCCTATATAGAGTTCAAGAATCGGGAGTTGAGTATCCGGGAGGCCGATGCTCGAGAAATTACACAGCTGAAAAGAGAGAAACTTGAAATTCAGCGTCGAACGCTTAAATTAGCCGAAATGAAGAAACAGGACAGAGACATCTTATTCTATAATTCACTAATCGACCCGTGTTTTCCCTCAATACAACAAGAGAAGCTGCTCGAGATGAAGATGGAAATCAAAGATCGATATAACTTAGATTATTAGTTTAAGTTATCTGAAAAAAAATATTTTTAATTTTAGAGTCATGTTTTTATGTTATCTTAATAATTATGTATTCTTTTTTTAATTTATTATGTAATGTTTTTATTATTAATGAAATTTATGTATGTTTTTTATTATTAATGAAATTTAAATTTGATGTTAAAAAAGAAAAAAAATGAAGGTCGCCTCATAGTGGCAAAAGGTCGCCTGTAGATTGTCGGAGAGAGAAAACTGATGTGGCGCCGAAAAGTACAGATCGAGACCTAGAACGATAAATGCAAAACTAAAAACAAAATACCCTGATCACATGTTAGAATAAGTTAAAAACCATAATGCATTGCAAACTTTCACAAACAGTGAATTGATGAATAGAGACCAAAAAATTGACACGAAGCATGTGCTAGGACATTGATGACTAGCTACAAGTAATAGTAAATGATAAAAGGCTTCTGTTATACGTACTCGTCGTGGAATACCATTTGTACCCTTCCTATTTTTTCAGGTTTTTTTGTCTTTTTTTTTTAATTTTTTTTAATTTTTTTTAATTTTTTTTAATTTTGCTTATATTATAAAATTGTGAAATTAAAAGTGCGGAATACAAATTATAAAATTTAACGAGTCAAAAGTATGAACTGTCAAAAAATACGAAACAGAACCTTATATAAAACTGCGTTGTACTGTAAAAAGGAGGATACAAAATGAATCTTTGCTACTTTTTAGTGGGCCAGGGGATACCAATAGTAGCACCCAATGATAAAATGAAGCTATAGATATGGCATAGTTCTTTATACAATGAGTTGTAGATCACTCATCTTACATTATATATAAGTGGATATCAGAATGATGACTATGCAACTAACATGCCACATAATCATTAAACAATTGCTACATATGCAACACATTATGCCACCTATACGTTTAAGAAGTCACCTATACAGCGAAGATAGCCACATAAGCAACGATTCAATTCATGTAAACAAACACAACCAACTAAGCAGTGATGTGGCATAATGAATTTTATGTAAAGGTCGAGATTAAATTAATTTTATAAAAATTTACTTGCTCATATTCGAACTCGGGTTTCAAGCTACACAAACATACAAGTAAACCACTAAACCATTTAAATGTTTGTGATTAAAATTTCAAAAACAAACAAGTAATCCTTTAATGTTAAGTGTCATAAAATTTTATATTCAAAGCTGAACCTATAACAGAGGAAATATTATGAGAGCACTATGAGATTTTAAAAAACAATGTATACTAGAATCCCTAAAATAACGCCATTTTGGTTTTATGAGGAATTGATATCATTTTGTGATTAAAAAGGAATTGATATGAACAATTAAAACCCGTAGAGACCAATTCAAATAACTAGAACACTTTGTTTCCATACAACTAACCCTAACCTAAAAAATATGTCTTTAGATCCTGTCACACGGTTTAAAGAAGAGGTCAATGGAAGGTTGCAACTCAGTATCAAGAATTGTATAGAACTCTACAACGGTTCTACAGTATTGCATACATGGATGACGAAAAACAGGGATGCCTATAATGTGTAAGTGATTACCTTCTATAATCATATGTTATTTGCAAGTACCATTGGATATCAAAAATGCACAATTACATATAGACTCCTACCAATCTCCATAATTTTGATCTGAGTTATTGTTTGAGCGGGGTACAATCAGCACAAATTGGCCGAATTGCACTATGGGAATTGGATTCGGATTAGAACATGCATGTTGGTTAATATGTATGTAGACACATAATAATGATGTTGTTTTATTTAGCATTAATTTAAGGATATTATATATCATATGTAGTTCTTCTATTTGTATTCAACAAGTTCCGTTGCATCTGATATGGAAAAGTTATAGAAAAGCTGAAAAAGAAGAGTTAGATGAAGGAGGTTTTGGAACCAAAAAGCTCTTCAAGACCACTTAAACTGATTCAAAATCAAAGTATTATCTTTTATTTTATTTTAATATATAGATGCATATGAAAATCGAGTTAAAAAATGTTAGGTCAAATGAAGGTGAAAGTACTGATAGTGATGATGGAGATGGATCTCAGCCTGATGATGAATATGAAGTTATCAATGATGATGAACATGGATTTGAACCTGATAATGGAGTTCCATTAAACCCGTATGACACATAATATTTTATTAATACCGTGTGGAGTGGACATGATCCATCTACTGGAATAGAGGAATATACATATAATAATGTGGTAAACATACAAACTTGTGCAGATGCATATGGCTTATATATATGAACATGGTAAAAAATTTCTTTTCTACATGGATGCACCTGATATATATTATTTTTTTAACAAGAATATATTTATGAAATCAAAGCACATAAATCTCTTTCAAAGGCTACTAAAGTGTATCTTAAAAGTCTGTCGGCTCAAAGTTTACATGATTACCCAAAAATGAAGAAATACAACAGCTATAGGTTGTAGCCTTAGAGGACAACATATTTCATTTATATCCATTTCAGCTAGCTTATGTGGTCTCACTCTACATGTCCTTATCATGCATCAATTCCTCTAAATAAACAGTTATACCCTTACAACAATGTTTGAGTGACATCAGGGGCAGCAACATTGGTCTTCTCATTATGCTACAATATGGTAATATAGTCTTTGACTTGAATTTGAGTGTCAAATGAGTCATTAAATTTTTTGATCTCAAATCGACTTCAGAACGCTAAGAATTATAATTAGGTAACAAATTACTTAAACACAAAGGATTCACTGTTGTCTTATAATGAGAATGATGTTGTTGGTACCCGCAAAGCTTAATTGATGTATAATCTGATTCATAAACATATCTTTTCAAAGTGCAGGAGGTATCTTGAATGAGTGAATAAAAGGATCTCGAGTTGTACGGTTTGTGGCTTATTTGTATTTTTAGCTCATATTGCATTCTTATATGATGTTAAAACTTGTATGTTACTATAAAAAGTTTTCAAAAAGAGCACTTTATATAAGTGATTTGGTTTCAATTTCAGGTATATTCCAAATTATTTGCTTTTATAAAAGTTTCTTTGTCCACAATAAAATGAATCAAACAAGGTCTTAGGCATAGCAGTTTCATATGTACTAACTTTTAATATGAACCTATGGGAGGACATATGCTTGGATATGTTTGTTGTTCCTCATTTAGAACAGGACCCATGACTTTGAAAGCACACAAGACGTTGATCCATCGTTACAACAGGCCTTTGCATAGGCAGTGTATGCCTAATCCATAACAAGGTGAATAGCCGTAAGCAAAATCTAGATTCAACCCAGCCACCTTCGACATTAGAAACTGCAAGTTACTCCTCGAACATAACAACATCTTATCGCTGTCATTATGAGGTACATTAATCGTTTTGATTGCCTATTAGGGGGAGTTTTGGTATGCTTATTGTAACTGCTCTATCAACTTTTTGCGTTTTGATACAACTAACAAATATATCTGAGTGTCTAGGCACAACTAAGCAGGTTAGTAAGCTCTTTTCACAAGCTACTTTTGGACAAAGTTGAATGAAATAATATGAGAAGCCAGCCTAGACATTATCTCATGTATTGTGTTTCTGCAGTGCATAAGTTATTAAGCTATTTTTATTGAAAATACAGTTTAAAATGATAAAAAATTATACTTAAATATATTTGGCTGCTATTACTTTTATAATTGTATGTATTATTCAAGTGTTGTTACAATTAAATTTAGTATGTCATTATGATTATGAATGTGTTACTAAAGTATTTGGACACACCAGATAACATTACCGGTTCATATCCCACCAGTTTTAGAAAACAATATTCTTAATGATTGAAAATTTTGAGGGTCCATGAAAACAATATTCTTAAAGGTTGTAAATGTACTCCTAACTTGTGAGCCAAACGCCTTTCTTTTATTATGATGGGTATTTCATGTATTTAATCTCCACATTTTTATTACTCCCATGATGTTTTTAATACTCTTTTGTTATAGAACAAGAGTTTAGAGGACACTTAAGCGTTACAATTATAATTAGCACAAAGGTTTCACTTGCTTAACTTTTGAGACGAGTTTTACGATTATAATTAGCTCAAATGGGTCCCTGTATTGGTTAAGTTAAATTTTACTACTTTTTTGTCCGGATTTAATGGGGCATACAGTTAGCACTCAGTAGTTTCCACATGTCTTCTACTTCTATATTGTTTGCTATATGATATAAAAGGAGTAGCAAATCGTGACAGTGGTTCTGGTTCTACACAGATTGACCCTGCATTATTGGATGCACTTCTTGAGGAGTTGCATGCTGGTGTTCGCCAAGGTTCAGTGACACAGCCTTTAATTACTGAACCATAAAATGGAGGAGGAATTGACCCTCAATTTTCTTGCCCCACTTCTGCCAGACATTTGAGCAGAAGTTTTAGCGCAGCAGCATGAAAATGCGGTACTGGCGTGCATCTAATTCTTGGTTGGAGCCAAAGGGAGGAGAATTGTGGAGTCATTAGGGGTGTTCAAAAAAACCGTAAAACCGACAAACCGAGCCGATTCATAGGTCGTATTTTTTAAGTTTAGAAGGTTTCAACAATATTAAAAGTTGTTAAAATTATATTTAGAAGTTGTATTCACATCTATTTTTCATGGTATATGAGAATTTAAAAAATTAAAATCATTGTATAAGTTATTTACCTTTTTGCACCTCCTTTCCACTAAACCACCGCATTTGAGATTACAACTTTTCGTAATGTAGTTGTTCCAGATAACATGTAGTCTCATTTTTCTTCACCGAATCTAGCCTACTTATGATTACTAATCCAATTTCGTATCTTCAAGAGGAGTGGGAGCTACATGGCCAATACTATTAGGTGGTAAAGCTCATTGAACAGTTAGTATTGTTGCCACATGAAATCTATCAGCAACATAATTGCAACAGATATATTTGCTTTTGCTGGTGGTAAGGTAATATTAGCTTGCTTTAAATCCTCTTGATTTGGCATCTTTATTAGCATGGCAAAATGGCATGGCACAAGTAATGTTTAGTATATGTCTATTGGGTTGGAGCGGTTCAGTTTTTATAAAATGCAATCAAATCATTCTTCAAATATAGGTCTTTGAAAGTTTTTGTGCATTTGAATATATTTCAGATAAATTTCATTCAATTTGATATGCTTAACTCATCTAACCTGTTTCCTTTTTAGTTTAATCATTATTCTCTACTCATTTGACATGGTAGCAGAAAAAACATAACCTAAGTCGACCCATGTGTTAATAAAAGGTTGAAATTTCCACCTTAATTCTTACTATCATCTCATGCATTTCACTTCTGATGCATGCATTTGGTCGAACATCACTCACCAGTATTAGTCAAAACTTGGGAGGGAGCTATTGCAGGCTTACCGGGATGCATAGCTACCACTGTATTATTGTATCGTTGCTTTTGGAATAGAAGATGTTGCTGAAGCTGCAACAGACTAAACATAGTATGTGTGATAGCCCGTAAATGGTCTACTAAAGAAGGTAAGTTTATATTCGCTTACTATGATATACTTTTATATGTTCTTGACTGATATAATTGCATCTTACATTTTCTTACATAGTTTATGAATTATAGTTTAGTGTTTTGGATATGCAGAAGTTCCAGGTGTCACATATCCCTTTCTTATTTCTCACCATATTAGCCAAAGAGAGGCAATTATAAACACACTAAGTTATTATGTCTATTCTATAAGCTACCTATTTCTTATGTGAATATCTATGTTTTGACGAAAACGTTAATGGACAGGACATGGGGAAATATTATTGGGTCTGGTCTTTGCAAGAGTTGACTTCAAACGCACTTATTTCTCATGGAACCAAGTTAAAGATTTATTACAAGCGACATAAAGAAGAACCGTCTCAAAGTTGGACTTGAGGGTCACCCTCCAAAGTTTAGGTAAGCTATTAGAGGCACTTGGGTCATTCCAGCATCCTAACCCAAGATTTAGTCTAATATAATCTATTTGTTTTTTCTTTACATATAGGCGGAATTCTATAGGCCCTCCAAGGTTGGTGAAATATTACTATTAGAAACAATATGTCATTATTACTTAGGCCAGGACACATTGAATGTCCATCGTCAGCCAAAGTCCAATGATGAACCAATTTTCAAGATTTTCATATGAAGTGAATGTGGTGAAACCAGGTTGAATAACATTTTGTGAAGCCCAATTATACATGTTTTCTATGGCGTTATTTAATTATATTTGATCATTTCTTGTGAACTTTCGATACTTAATTAAGCTTAAATTGCTTATAGGTTCACTTGAAGACTCTAAAGACCCAAGCTCAAGAATCTATACACTTTGGGAGGCAAATACAAGAAAAAAAGATTTCTAGCCAAAATTCAAGAATACCGCACGTGGTTTACATTGTGCACCGCACTTTCCTCTGAAGTTCAAACACCGCCGCACTTACAATATTATGCGCCGCACATTTTCCCAAAGATTAAAGAATTAAAGTCCATTAAATGCACCTGCATTAACTCCTCAAAACCGCCACACTTATTTGTAAGTGCGCCGCACTTTTAGTAAAAATCATTAAATGCTATCGCAGTAACTCATTAAGTTCCAGCCGCTCATATTTGTTAAGTGCCGCACCGCATTTTTCACCAAATTTGCCTATAAATTGAGACGAAATTTCTCAAACAATTCATTCTTCTCACACCCATTTCTCACTACCTATCTCATTCTACACACACATATCTTTCCCCTTCACCAAAACACCAAGAAATACCTTTTCCCTTGAAGAAAAAGATCTAACAATCAAGAACGAAGAAGTTTTCTTACCTTGTTATTAAAATAATGGAAATTAATGTAATGAGTACTTTTGTTATGAACTCCTTAGCCATAAGAGGCTAAATCTCTCATGACTACTCGGTAAAGTTACGATAATGAATAAGTGTTTGGTATGATCTTGACCGCTTTAATCCTAACTTATGTGCAACCCTGTATATCCATCTTATCTATTTTTGCTTATCAACTTAGAAGTTGTTTTTTTTAAATAATACATATCGGTAAATAGGTCCGAAAGACCCGTTTATGATCTCTGTGAGTTTTAAAGATTTATGTCTATGGTCTTTAACGTCTGTGCCGAGAAATCCACTTTCATAAATTGATAAACAAAATAAGCTCTGATATAATAGTAACTGGATTATTTGAATGACACATTTGGTCTGTTAACAAAATTAATAAGTCTTAGTTAACTAAGTTTGATTGTGGAAAACGTATTTTCTGACGAAAATCGTCTTTATAAAATTAATTCCCCATTCTCGAGGTCAAATCATTTCAACACTTATAAAGATTTTTTTTTTAAAATTTTTTTAGCTATCCGAGTAGATCATACCTTTTATCATTGTGTAAAGTCACACACACACATTTTCAAAATTGTTAAAGTCCTATATTTTCTTTTTGATTATTTGAACACTACCTACTAATCCCTATGGACGATCCTGTCTACCTAGAAAAGATTATACTACATACGTGGGTTATACTTTTACACACGTTTGGCGTTCCATATAATGTATCCAGTATTTCCAGTCTTATAAAATGAAAGCTTTTGAAACACATCAAAGTTTTTTGGCGCCGTTGCCGAGATTTCTTAGGCTGTCACTAAGTAGTCAAAATCTGGAAAATTTCTTTAACCCCCCTCTTTTTCAAAAACCGTCGTACAGTTTTCTGGCAAACTGACCCAAATAATTTCTCTCTTGGATGAATACACTTGATTCCAATTCTGAAATAGCTGAACCATTACCTGAACCAGAACGTACTCTGAATCGAAGTCTTCGTCGAAGAAACAGAAGAGTTCCATACGATCAAAGAAATAATCCACCACAACACCCGAGAATTGTCTACCCGCCAGTTCTTAACATCAACTACTTCCATCACTTTCTTGATATTCTTTGAAATTACGATCCAATGGATGATGAACCCATGTGGGCTGCTGACCATGTTGTCGCTCCGACACCTGGTTCTGTAATCACTATTCCTGAAACCGCAAACGAATATGCTATCAAAGGTAACCACTTGACCCTTGTCAAAGGAAACCAATTCGATGGTATAACCAAAACCGATCCTCATAAACACATTCATGAATTCCTTGGAATCTGCATATATTGAACACTACAGAGATAACTGAGAATGAAGTTGTCCGCACTAATTGAGTTTTCCTCCCCTATGCGCCTTACTGGGGAATGCAAAAAAACATGGTTGGATGAACTCAACGAAGGAACTATCGAAACATGGGATGAACTCTGAACCGCTTTCATTAACCGTTTCTTTCCCCCAGATCTTTTCGATCGACTCCTCGAAGAAATCCGAGCTTTCTCTCAACACGAAAACGAATCTCTAACCGACGCTTGGCTTCGTATGAAGGAAATGCTCCGAAACTGTCATGGTCACAATCTATCCAAAGGCAACATTATCAAAATCTTCTATCATGGTCTAAGCGAAATAACTCAAGAAGTTCTAAATGCCGCAGCTGGTGGTATTTTCCTCTATAAAACTCCAAATCAAGCTTATCAGCTTCTCGAAGATAAAGTCTTACTCAAGCTCGACTGGGCTAAAAATCAGAAAACCAAAACATCTCTTAAGAAAACCGTTGCTTTCGCCGATGAAGGTAGCAGTAATTCCAATACTGACAAAATTAGGCTTGAATGGCACACACACAATGACCTTAAGAGAAATGGATGCTCAGTATAAAGCGAACTCCAAACGCACCTAAAAAAAAAAACAAAACCGAGACGAAGATGATAATAGCCTAATATCCCAAGAGTAAAAAGCTAAATTCATGCCAACTTTTTGTAAAGACTCGATTTTTACAATGTTTACCGCGACCGTGAGACTCAATCGCGATAATTGGCGTTCAAACGAACGAAGTAGTTATAACCGAGACAACTATCGATCCAGTACTGATGACAAACCTTATGATCTTCAAAAACAATTCAACGATTTCATGAAATCTCAGCAATCGACCAACGCTTTCGTCAAAGAAACATTCATGGATCTCAAGACCCAACTCGAAACCGTAGCTAAAAATCATCAAGCGTCAATTTTCAAATGTTTTACGATAGTTTTATAGTATAGGGTTTTAATGGAAATCTTTAAACCAAGTTTGGACAAACTTGCGCTGACAAGCAATCTGGTTAACCTCTGGATCTCTTCTAGCAACACTCAACAAACCCAAAAGGACATAATTCCAAAGCTTACCAACCACCACAATCTTGCAATGAGCATGTAAATGTCGTATTCACAAGAAGTGGTAAATCTTACAACCCATCAGTTAACCCAAATGATCAACAAAATGATTCTGAAACTTCTATCAACTTCGATAGCGATGATGAAGACGAAGAATCTACACCACAATCGAAAACTCAAAATCTAAAACCAGTCAAGGAAACTCCATTACCCAAACCATACAAACCAAAAATCTCGTATCCTCAACGTCTAAGGAAAGAAAAAATGGAGCTCAATACGAAAATTTCTGACAACACGATCCGCGCAGTTCTGAATCAATGTGCCTTTTTATCATGTCCTTGGCCGATATGCCTAATTAATGGAAAATGTTCTCGAAGAACTCGTAAACAACAACACAAAATTGTAACACAAATCTCTACGCTTTTCCTTAACGATGAACGTTCATGCGATGACCAAAACAAAGTTCCACTCTAAACACGATGACACCCAGAAAGTATTCTTATCCATGTAATTTTCAACACAAAACTTTCTCCTGCAATGCCTTAACCGACTTGGTGCTAGCATTAAACCTTATGCCAGTATTCGCTACATCCAAATTATCTCTTGAAAATCTTAAACCTACCAAAATGAGCGTTAGATTAGCAGATATATCATTCCAATACCCTATTGGAATAGCTAAAAATATGCTCGTTGAAGTTGGTAAATTCACCTTTCCTGCTGATTTCGTTATTCTCGAAATTGGAAGAAATAGTAAAGTTTCACATCATCTTGGACGACCATAATTCTTTTTTCCCACACAGCTTATAGCAGTATTTCAGGTAAACAGAAACAACTCAACCTTGTAGTTAGAACTGAACGAAATTGAATTTTCAATATCAATTCAGCGATGAAAACCTCTTATTTCGAATGATATAAACCTGTTTTCAATATCGTGTAAATCGATGAAATCTTAGAAGAAGATTTCGACCCCTTTAGACGAAGGTAGTAAAATCCTCTATTCCATCGAAGGAACCCTTCTCGAAGAATGGAATCTTTTACTGAATTTGATATCATCACAATGAACACATGATGAAAATTCCTGACTCGAATCTGACACCGAAGACCACCATATCAAAAAAAATCACCATCAATACTGATTATAAGATCAAAACATCTCTTGAAGAACCTCCTACGGATCTCGAACTTAAACCTCTTCCTGATAATCTGGAATATGTATTCCTGGAAGAACCCTCTTTTCTTCCTGTTATCATATCATCTCAGCTATCCAAAGAAAAGAAAAACAAACTCATATCTGTTCTTAAAAAGCACAAGCAAGCCTTTGCTTGGAAAACGACAGATATTCCTGGTATTTGCCCATCATTCTGCAAACACAAAATACAACTTTTGGATGATAAGAAACCCGTTGTCCAAAAACAGAGAAGGTTAAATCCAAATATGCAAGAAGTTGTTAAAAAAGAAATCGTGAAACTCCTGGATACCGGTATAATTTATCCAATTGCCGATAGTCCTTGGGTTAGTCCTATCCACTGTGTACCAAAGAAAGGTGGTATTACAGTTGTCACCAACGAAAATGATGAACTTGTTCCAACAAGAACCATTACGGGTTGGCGAGTATGCATCGATTATCATAAACTCAATGAAGCAACCGCAAAAGATCATTTTCCCTTACCTTTTATGGATCAAATGCTAGAAAGACTCGCGGGAAATAAATATTTCTGTTTCCTCGATGGTTTTTCTGGGTATTTTCAAATTCCTATCGATCCTAATGATCAAGAAAAAACAACATTCACTTGTCCTTTTGGAACATACACTTATAGGCGAATGCCTTTCGGTCTATGTAATGCTCCTACCACATTTCAAAGATGTATGTTGGCAATCTTTCATGATATGATCGAAGAATCCGTCGAAATATTCATGGACGATTTCTCTGTCTTCGGAAACTCTTTCGACACATGCCTTAATAATCTCGATAAAATGCTCCAACGTTGCAAAGACGCTCATCTTGTCCTAAAATGGGAAAAATGTCACTTCATGGTCAAAGAAGGAATTGTGCTCAGACGCAAGGTGTCTAGCGCTGGACTTGAAGTTGAGAAAGAAAAATTTGATGTAATCTCAAAACTTCCACCCCCTACTGATATCAAAGGTATTAGAAACTTTCTCGAACATGCCGATTTTTACCGACGTTTCATTAAAGATTTCTCAAAAATTGCTTGACCTCTAACTAAACTTCTCAAAAAAGACACTCCATTTGAGCTCGACGATGAATGTCAAAAAGCTTTTGAATCATTAAAAGAAAAACTCACATGTTCTCCTGTGATCGTAAGCCCAAACTGGAATCTTCTGTTTGAACTTTCGTGTATGCAAGTAGATTTTCGCTATAAGGAGCCGTCTTTAATATCGAAAAAGATGGTAAAAACTTTCACCCGATCTACTTCGCAAGAAAAACTGATAAGTGTAAAATACACATATCCGTTTATACCTAAAATAACCCAATTAAACCCAAAACATGCTAAAATGGCAAAGATATGCTTGTTTTTATGTTTTGTGTATGCAGGTACGGATAAGACAAAAATCATAAGAAAACCGTCAAAAACGGGCAAACACGGACACGAGGAACGGAAGAGCACAAGAGAGCCAAAGATTCAAAGCCAAAGTCAAAGAAAGTCAACTTCAGTCAACTATGGGTCAACAAAAGTCAACTCACTAGAAGACAAATCCCAAATGTTACCCAAATAGTCCCTTAAGTTTCAAAAATCACACAAATGGTCCCTAAACCTAAATGGATCATACCCGGATCCAAAAGCTCATTGCCCCTAGCCTAATACCCTTTTATAAAACCAAAAGGACCATTTTTGTCATTTATGAAAGTCCTTTTACACCTTACTCTTTTATAAACCAACCACAGGGACCAATCTGGCAAAAAGCCCAAAGTTTAAATCAATTTTACCCGTTTTACAGTTATAAAGGGCGCGAAGCATGTTACTGTTCATGCTTCATCCCTATTTCACCAACCAAGGTAAATCAAAGGGCTTTTGGAAATTGAGGGTCAAAGACGACAATTCAGAGGCTCTACAACAAGATAGCAGGGATAATTAAGTCAAATCAAAGCTTTCATTAGCTCACAAGCAAAGGCTTACTCGTGGCTATGGCAAGGAAGCACAAGGGGACTCATTTTCTTACACTAAATTATGCCTAAAAGAAACACAAGGTGTCTCAATCACAGATTGCCACGCTGGAAATCCGTGTGAGCTACCTAGTAATCTAACGGCTTATAATGATTTGCCAATCATTGAAGAATTGTACGGGCATGATTGAAAAGAGCTTAGGAAGCAAGGCAAGGCCTAGAATCTTCATCAACAGCCTATAAATAGAGCTCACTATCACACACTCACCACCTAGTTTTTTTAGTAGCTTTTATTATTAGTAATTTTTAAGTTTTAGCTTAATTTAGGTAACTTTTGTAGTAGCTTATATTATTTAAATCCGTTTTTAGCTTATTGTAATTTCCCTTTCTTAAATATTGCTCGACCTCTAACTAAACTTCTCGAAAAAGACACTCCATTTGAATTTGACGATGAATGTCGAAGAGCTTTTGAATCATTGAAAGAGAAACTCACATGTGCTCCTATGATCGTAAGCCCAAACTGGAATCTTCCATTTGAACTTATGTGTGATGCAAGTGATTTCGCTATAGGAGCCATCTTGGAGAAACTCTTATGGAAATCAACATAAACGAACCTTGGTTTGTAGACTTCGCAAACTACCTAGTCGGTAATATTATACCAAAAGGGATGACATATCAACAAAAGAATAAATTCTTCTCTGACCTCAAACACTACTTTTGGGAGGAACCTTATCTCTTCAAAGTATGCTCAGATGGTATGATGAGACGTTGTGTATCTGGACCAGAAACCCGAATCATTTTAGATCAATGTCACCATGGACTAACAGGTGGACATTATGGACCAAACATAACTGCTAAAAAAGTCCTTGATTTAGGATTTTACTGGCCAACAATCATCAAAGAAGCTCATACTCTAGTTTGCTTATGTGAAGCATGTTAAAGGACCGGAAATGTATCAAAACATGATGAAATGCCCTTAAACAACATTCAAGTATGTGAAATTTTTGACATATGAGGTATCGACTTTATGGGACCATTCCCAAAATCATATAAGTTTGAATACATTCTAGTCGCTGTTGATTACGTATCTAAATGGGCCGAAACTCAAGCTTTACCAACCAATGATGCCCGAGTAGTAGTCGCCTTTCTGAAGAAACTATTCTGCCATTTCGGAATGCTCAAAGCTCTAATCAGCGACCAAGGTACTCACTTCTGTAACAAAATAATGGAAAAGACCATGAAAAGATATGGAGTTAATCACCGTTTCTCTACATCTTATCACCCTCAAACTAGTGGTCAAGTTGAAAACACGAACAGAGCTCTTAAAAGAATTCTTGAAAAAACTGTTAAAGACAATCCTGCTATTTGGTCAAGAAAACTCGATGACGCTCTGTGGGCTTTTCGCACTGCCTACAAAACGCCTACCGGTACTACACCATACAAACTAATATATGGAAAAAACTGCCACTTACCATTTGAAATTGAACACTGTGCATACTGGGCATTGAAAAATTGCAACCCAGAGAAAAGAATGTTTCAGTTACACGAATTAGATGAACTTAGACACCAAGCTTATGAAAACTCTCGTCTGTACAAGGAAAGAACCAAAGTCTGGCATGACAGAAAATTAAGAATGAGAAAGGAATTCAAACAAGGAAATAAAGTCTTGCTATTTCA
>BQNB010099945.1:0-24816 GCA_026074375.1 Tanacetum coccineum | reverse complement strand
ATTTATTGAATGCTTCAATTGTCGTAATTGTATGTTTGCATTTACATGTTTTTATGCGATTTCATTAGTAGAATTAGAAACCAAATCAAATTCTTTGAAACCATTCAATTCACACGATCACGAACTTAACCGATTTTCAATTCGCACTTCGTCGGGATACGACTCAGGAAGGTTTTGGATTTTACTTTGGATAAAAGTAATCTTCTAGAATCCTCACAGAATACTTATTACTATACTATTATTCACTAATCCTTATACTATATTTTACGTATACGTATTTGGACGAACCAATTTTTGGCGCCGTTGCCGGGGAGGTGTGTGTTAACGTTTGAAGATTAGTTTTTGAAGACCCTTCCTCGTGAAGTTATCGTTTTTCAATTGTGAATATTTTCTTTATAAAACCATAAAAATATGAAAATATTTTACACTTCTATTCTTATTTCCTTTTATTTTAATATTAAAAATTACCGAGATGTCAATTGTTAAATCGGCTCACCTCTAGGTTACGAACTATAAGGGAAGTTTAAGGCGGGTTTGATCCTAAGAACATCACCTAAAAGGAGAAGGGTTATTCTAAATAGCGCCTCACGCTTACCAGCTCCTCCGCTTTCTTGTACGTATTTTTAGAGAGCTTCCGTGTAATTTTGATTTATCGGTCCCAAAAATATTTTCTCTTTGTTTTAAAAAATACATAAAAACCTTAAAATATTCTTCGTAACCTCAAATCTGTTTAATTTTTCTTCTTATCATCTATATTTTTTAATTCTAATGACGTCATATTACCAACCTAGTTGCTACGGGTGTGGAGGTCCTTTAGACGGTTCGATTTGTCGACAATGTAATTACGAAAGGTGTGGAAATATGCGTTATAGATGAATTTGTTTTCATTGTGATACAAATCCGAATTCTCTTAAGTTTTCCGACTACCCTCGACAACCTCAGTACGAGACGAATATTTGTGAGTTATGTGGAAACGATGCTCATTATGGTTACGATTGTCCACCTCAAGTTTCGTTTTTTTACAATCAGAACCCCGTGTTTCGATCAAAACTTCGATAATAATTTTCCACTAACTTCACCGAATTTTTCACAACAAAATCATGTTTGTGAAAACTGCTGGGGTCCTCATGCGACTTTTCAGTGTCAACCGATGAACCAAAATTTCAATTATTCTAATTCTTTCGGTTTTGACCAAATTCAACCCCCGTAGCAGTTCGACAATCATCAGCCTCAGGAAATTCCAGAAGTCATTCCTTTTATTGAAAGTAAAGAATGGATTGAAATAAAGAACGAGCTTTTTAAAATGATGGAAGCTTATACGGAAAGAATGAATCAACAACATGAGCAAAAGGCTTTACTTGCAGCTCAAAGAGAGCAAGAATTACTTGAACAAGAGCAGGCAGCTCAAAGAGAGCAAGAATTACTTGCCCAAAAGCAAGCAGCTCAAAAAAAGGAAGAACCTCCGACTTTCGTCAACTTATTGGAGAAATGTGTGGCACAAAAGTTTGTGAAGAGCAAAAGCAAAAACTAGAAAATATGATGCTAGAATTGCTTGAAGATTGTCGACAAAAAGAGATTTATTGTATGCATAATGATGTTGAAGATCTAATTGGAATAACTCTTAAATCTAAACTTCTATCAATAAAGTCAAAATCTCAACCTCTCATTCAGGAACAACAGGAAGTTAAGAATATCGCCGAGCCAGCTGCTAAACGTCGAACTCGTATTACATCGTGTTTGCAGAATTTTAAAGTTATTCACAAGGAGAGCACTATTCCTTTGAATAAAATGCCTCAAATTTCTTCGGTTAATGCAATCACACACGACTTACCAACTGAAGAACCTAAGTACTCTCTAGTATGGGGGACAAGCATCTTGACACTATTCCGGAAATGGAATCGCACAAAGTAATAAAGTCTGGTGTTGAGAACCTTGTCCCAATCCTGAGTGATTCTGAGGATTTTTCCGATAATGAAAGTGAGTGTGATGTGCCCGTTTGTGATGAATCTTCTCCGACTTTTATGACTTTTTCGAATCCTCTCTTTGATTCTAATGACGATTTCACCTCTAGAGATGATGAGTGATTTTCTCATGAGGACGTTACGATGGAAAAATCCAAAATTTATTCGAACCCTCTTTTTGACGAAGAAATCACTTCTACTAAGATAGATACCTTGATAGTTTCGTCTCCTAAGATTGATTCTCTTTTCGAGGAGTTCTCTGATGAACTCGCTCATATCGATACAATTAAGGAAGCCGACTTTGATCTAGAGGAAGAAATCCGTCTTGTTGAGAATTTATCGTATGATAATTCATCTCCACGACCGCCAGAAGAACTTAATGCGGAAATTGCTGATACGATTGTCGAGTCTTTCTATCTAACTCTTATCCCCGTTGAGGATAGCGACTCTCGTATGGAGGAGATATATTTATTTATTGATTCCAATGACTCGATGCCACCGGGCATTGAGAACGACGATTATGACTCGGAAATGGATATCTATTTTCTTGAAGAATTGCTTAGTAATGATTCCCTTCCCCTTCTCGAAAATGAGTCATCTAACTTTGATCATCATGATGATTCGTCATTTCCTCATCCTCCTTCGGAACCACCAGATGTTGAGGTTTTCTTTGATTTTGAGCCCGATACGGGTGTTTTGACAACCAAAATGGTGAAGGGTATTTCTGAACACTATGTTCTTATGCCTAATATTTTGCCCACCCTTCCCACCCTTAATCCGGATGTAGACTTTACTCCTTCTCATGATTCCCTCAGATTCGGAAACAAGATTTTTGATTCGGGGATATTTATTGTAATCCAATCCGAGAGAATTTTATCATGGGATGAATTTTCTATCTCATTCATCCGTGCTCCTCTTTCTCCAGTGTTTGACACTTTGCTTCTGTTTTCGTCCGAAAACGAGGACAAAGTTTTCAATCCTGGTATTCTCACTTCTCCTTTCTTATCTCATCGGGACAAAATCATTTATGATTCTTCTAAGAGCCCGATAATGATTTTTGGAGGGAACATCCTTCTCTTGGATGTTCCGTATCTCCATTTCTATCCCCCTTGACGAAGCTCAAGTATGGGGGATCGAGTCAGGCTCAAGACTCGGTGAACAAAAATAAGCGCTTCGTGGGTGGCAACCCATGCTTATCGTTCGTAGTATATTAGTATAATAATAATGAATAAGTGTGATGTGAGGAGGCTCGCCTTTTTCTTTCTCGTGTTTCATGTTATTTAAACAAATTTCAAAAATAAAATAAGTGTTTTTGGCCACACAAATTTGGACTTTCCTCCTGCTAGTAGAAGAAAAATAAATTTTGACTCGATCAATGACGTGTTGAAGCTCTAGCTTGTTGCCTTAACTTTTAGGCTAAGCGTTCCCCGATTGTTGTGAAAACGAAAAATGAAGAGTTAATATTAGTTGGATTATGCTTAAAAAGGATTATTTGGAAATCTATGAAGCTTATGTATGTGAATTTGTGCTTTTTCTCCCATAGAAGCTTTATAACCAGTACTTATCATAAACGTGCGTATTTTTGATGATTAAACTGAAATTCAACTAGGTGGTATTTATTGGATAGCAAAAATTTAGTCGAGTTTCAACTTAATACGTGAATTTTTCAAAAAGAATCTTCCTCATATATAGAAATAAAGAATTATATAAAAAAAAGAAAAAAAAAGAAAAAAAAAGAAAAAAAAGATAAAATAAGTAATAAATATAATATGTGGGCTAATAAAAGTTTACTACCTCTTGCCGGCTCACAGCCGATGTGGTAGTCTTCTAAAAAAAGCCCATAGTAAGAATAAAAATCCAAAGGACATGATAAAAGTTATGCTGCACATTCTGCCGCTCACATCCGATGTTGTCAGCCTTCTAAAAGTTTGATGGTTACAAAATGCATAAATGTTTGTTTTTAAATATAAGTTTGAATTAATAAATTTTAGATCTCTTCTTTATGATAAATTTAATCTCCCTGCTTTTTACAACTTTGACTATTTTATTTAAGGGAGCGAGGAGAGCGGCTGAGAGGATTAGAGTAGGGGGCGGTGCGGAGCAGGGGGCGAGCGCGCGCTGTAGGCGGTTGAGAGATGTGTGAGGGACGCAGGAGGGGGGGCGAGGCTAATCCGTGACGTGCGTGAACGGCGCCTTCAGAGCGCTGAGGAGCGAGCGTGGTGGGGTGGGGTGTCAATCTAGCCGGAGTCATAGGGAAGGGGGCGCGGCAGAGTGTGTGAGAGTGGATAGTGGAGTGCGCGGTGAGACGAAAGTCTTACAATGATTCACTCGCCTTTCAACTCATATTCTCAGGTGGAAACGTGAAACCAAAATTTTGCAAAATGTATAATCCACGTTGAAATTCAAAATAGCACATTATCACCTAATATATAATAAGTAGCGGGACTGAAAAGTTCACAAGTTTGTCAAATATAGTAGTGTTAAGCATCATAACTGATATTTAACTTTGATTTCCGTTTTAAAAACCTAGTTTGAGCAAGATAAAAATCGAGAATGATGAATTTGAAATCCCTTTTTGGGGCATTTTTCGGGATCGAAATGCATCTGTTCTGCGATCCTACATTTATGAAAATAACGAAAGCCCAAATTATGAGTTGTTGAATAATAATAATAATGAGAAAAAGAGAAAAAAAAAATATTAGTGGTAATGAGCGTATATCTTCAATAATGGTAAAATAGGGCTTCTCTAAACACTTGATTCGCTTATTCACCCCGATGAACACTTACTTACTTTTCGAGGTAATTAGTCGAGAGGGATCAAGATTCTTAGTTTTCTAAGTGCTTACTTATAGCATTGCGTGAGGACACGACAATACTTAGTATGAGGGAATTTGGTATGTGCTATTTTATACTTACCTTTGATTTACCTAAGAAACGAATCCCAAAGACCAAAAACAAGTAAAAATGGCAAATATATCTTGTTTATGTGTTTGTGGTATAGCAGAGTGACGGATATAAAGAAAATGATAAAAATCAAAGCAAAAACGGACAAAGCCGAACACGAAAAGGAAATAGTGCACAAGAGTCGGGAATTATCAAGCTATGGTCAACAAAAGTCAACCTTTGGTCAACCCACAAAAATAAGAAACCTTTAAAATACCCGAATAACCCTTAATGTTAAATCAAATTTCACCAAAAACTCTAAATCATTAACAACGTTAGTCCTTTTATTATAAGAGACTAACGGTCGTTATGTTTCTTACTATAAAACTAAACCCTTTACCCTTTTAACCCAAGCCCAAAACAAACCCAGGCCCAATTTTTTTTTATAAATCCTAAATTCCAACCTTTCTACACCGGTTCAAAACGTCAATATATATATACCGTAAATCTGGTCAAAGGTCCTATTCATTCACCCTGCTTGTCCCTCCCTTTTTTTCACTTTTACCAAATTACAATCAATTCACGGCAAGGTTAAATCCCCTTTCCACCGACATGCTTCCCATATGCTTCTAAAGGCCAACACGTTTGAAAAGGAATGACAAGACCGTGTGGCGATCCCTAACACATCGATTGGAGCGAGCCGAGATAACGTGGAAGTGATCCTAACGCTAAAAAGAACTATTTTGATGATCAAGTTTTAAATCAAGGGTTGAGATGAGAAGAGGGGGGAGCGTCCCTGGATCTAGAATCATCTTCTCATAGCTATAAATAGGTGACTCTCTTTCACTCAGTAATTAATTTTTTTTGTAGGTAGGATTAGTTTTAGGTAGTGTAGAAGTCTTTCAGTCATATTTTACAGTCCTGTATTTAACTTTTTTCCTTTTAAAGCTTATAATCGATTTCAAATATTAATAAAATTCTGTTGTGGGCTTTAATCTCACCCTTTTCATATATGCAATTTTGTTCAATAAGGTGTTAATAAGATATAGGCTATTGTTTAAAGCTTCTTGATCCTGCAAAAGTACTTTAAGCTCAATAACTTCTCTAAGCTTATTTATGGTTTGGTTATTCAGATACAATGAAAGTGGTTAGAATTTTGAGTTTTAATCAAATTTGGATGATAAGCTAAATATGGAAGAGCTTATGGGTATTTAGTAGAGGATTGGCGTTATTGAGTTGATGGGGCTGGTATTCCTTAGAGCTTTGAGTTAGGGTATTTTGAATATACACCTGTTTTGAGCAATGTTGAGGTACACACTCCTTTTACCATTTTTAGCTTCATTACTTGTTAAAACTTATCATGCTTCTTATTTGCTTATCCCTTGCTTATCCTATGCCTTTTGCTTGCTTATTATTGTTTAGTTGTACTCACTCAGTTCAATTTTATCTTAATATGTTAATTTGTTAGTATAGATTAGTTTTCATTTGAATTTTCTATTCAACTGTCCTTATTTCTAGTTGTTATGGCTCTTGAGTTTAGCTTAAAAAATAATAAAAAATTATTAATGTCTTATTTTCCCTTAAGTTTTATGCTTATGTCCTTCATTTGTTTTATAGTTTCCCCCCCACTTCTTGATTTCATAAATCTAAGCTTAAATCAATTTTTTAAGTTTAAAAATGCAAATCCTAAATTTAAAGGGGTATTTGGTACTAGCAGTACTAACATTAGTTAGTACTGCTTAGTCTCCTTTGTCTTCTTAATCATCTTCAAAAAGCTTTAAATTAATCCTTAAGTTAGTTTAAACTAGTTCTTAAAGTCTAAAATTAAGATTTTTAAGGTGTGTAGGACAATATTTGAATCAGTGGAAAGTTGAGTGGTTGGATAATCTAGCTGTAATCGAGATAGATCTTAATTGTGTAGTTTGTTAATATGTTATTCATTTTTTTTTGGAACCCTTTATACAGTATGGAAGTAGTATTTTTGATAGAGTTCAATTGCCTTTTGGTTTTTAGGTCAGTTTTCCAGATTCATATATCAAGTTTTATGAAGTCTAATTCTCATAAGACAAATTTATAATAAGAATAGAATTTAGTATTTAGTTGAATTTGTTTAAATAAGCTCGTTGAACAAACCATAGTTTATCTGTTTTCATCTTTTGAGTTTTTGCATTCAACTTTAGTAACTAAAAATGAGGACTGCACTTTGCCATTTTCAATTTCTAAAAAGCCAAAAATAGTGCAAACTGTCTGATTTAGTTTTTTTCATGTAGCTTTTTTCTTTTGGTCAATTTGATTTCAAAAGGTTTCTCTAAGCAATGTTTGAGTGCTAAAAGTATAAAGCTTTTTATTTTGTTGTCACCATTTTGCCAAAGGATCATCTAGTTGCTTAAATTTTAAGCTCAAAGTTTGAGCATTTGTCTTTTGAAAACTGCAGGCTTTGATTTCTAATAAGCTTTTTGCTTTAAAAAGCTTTAAGCTATTTAGGTCCATAAATTTCTAATCTCTTTAGCTTATTAGAATACTGAGGAAGATAATAATTTTTCGCTTTTTTTTTTTAGGTCCTCTAGTTGCTTGTACTTAGTCCTAAGAAGTTTAAAACTGTTACTTATACGTGCCTAGTATTTAGCTTTGTTAATCTCCATCCTTAAGCTAGCTTTTTCCTAGCTTTTTAGTGTTAATTCATAAAAAGTGTAGTTATAGAAATGGTTCTAATTTTCAGTATTCTTTAAGAATTTGTAGAAAAGATTTAAAATAATAGTTATAATAAAAAGAAAAGTCAAGAGGGGATCGAACCCAAGGACCTCCATCCCTTTGAGCACCAACGCCTCACAACACACACACAATGCCAACTCAACTCAGCCCAGGGAGGTCATTTTTCAAGTATAATTCTTAACAACATTTTAACTAATATAGGACCTTTGTCAGTATAAGTCTTATTCACTCGTTTTTGCTTATAATGCTTATATTTTCCCGCTTAAACTATCCTTATTCTTCAAAGTACTTTTTGTAATTTTTTAGAATTTTTATAAATTAGTTTAGTATTTTTAATCATTTTATTTCATTAAAAGTGTTTTTAATTCATAATAAATAAAATAAAAGTCAAAAAAAAAATTTCGCGAGTTTTAGAAAATTTTTCTTTTATCATTAGGACCTATGAAAAATGAGGATTTGCTTTCGGTAAGGTTAATATTTTGGAAATTTCACTTTTTTAAAGACGGGAATTCCGTTCCCGTTCTTGTTTTCCTTACATTTTTCAACTTTAAGTGTTTCTCCGTTTT
Source organism: Tanacetum coccineum (assembly GCA_026074375.1). NCBI lineage: Eukaryota > Viridiplantae > Streptophyta > Magnoliopsida > Asterales > Asteraceae > Tanacetum > Tanacetum coccineum. Next base: position 16,694 of record BQNB010099945.1, on the reverse strand, counting down.
AGGGATATATTTAGTCATTTTTTTAAATAGTCCAAATAAGGGATTAGAAATAGTTTAAGTGAAAATCCTTTAAGTTTAAAATTTAGATAAATTAGGTCTAAATATCGCGTTTATAATTCCCGATTACGTTTTATGCTTACGTGTTTATTGTCATTTCTGCTTACCGTTTTCAGTAAATTTAATCTACGTGTCATTTATTTTTAGTAGAATTTATATAAAACCCAAATCAGAAATTTCTTTAAAACCCCATATTCAAGAAACAGCGTCATCAACGACGTATACCGACGATTTTCAATACACACTTCGCAAGGGAAAACACCCGTAGTTTTTGAACTACTTAGGTAAAACTCCGTGTCTAAACGCCCACGGAACATACTAACACTACTATTATTTTGATATAATCCTTAATATATTATTATTATATACATGTGTGTTCGGAAGAGCATAACAACTTCCCTTACAACTCGATTGATTGAATGAAAGCTAATATGAACCAAGTCCTAACCCAAACCTATCAGACCAATTCTAAAGAAAGGGTATGTAAAGAAGACCCTCGACAAAAGCACGCATGACTTAAAGATAAACACACGAAAAGATAGTAAAGCGACGCTAGTATGGATTAGTACTTGGTGCTCTTATAGCGTTGATGTGTTACACTTTCAATAGAATAAGAATGATAAATTTGGAACACTTAGATAATAGGACTTAATAGATAGGAGAAGAGAAAAGAGAAAAATAAATTGTTTACAAGAGTAAAGAATAAAAAAGGCAAATGGTGGGGTATATTATAGGCCAAGAGTCCCAAAGTTTAGGAAAACTATTCGCATATGACGCCCTGCTCACACGTCAGTGCGCCAGATTCTCAAGATTGTTTTCTTCAGGACTTTGGTGTTTTAAATACCCGCACTTGTTAAACCCTTGATTGTACTTCATGCTATGACCTTTCAATCATTCTTATACTCAAGGTCAACCAACTCAAACAGCCATTTGATAAAAACGTTTGTGAAGTACTTAAAAGACTTTTGTTTTTCTAATATCGAAAAGAGAGAAAAAAACAATCAGAAAAGGGTAATTTTTTAGTATTTACTCATATGAGTAACTAGCTTAGTTTAGGAACCGAACCAAGGTTTAAGAAGACTATTTTATGTACAAGAGAATATTCCAAGAATATTCTTAACTTGAAGAGAAAGGGTGGATGTTATGGGGAAGATTTGAAATTTGAAATTTCACATATTAGGCCACAAATTGGAAAGAGAAGAGATTAGGATATGGTGTAGATGAGTTGGCATGATGTGATGGTGATAGGGTATGGATAAGAGCCTCTTGATCGTTGTTTGAGAAATGGGAGGTTTTAGATGAGATGTGAAGAGTCTAAGATTGGATAGGTGAAGTGGCAAGTCAAGTGGTGGAATAAAGAAGTGTGTTTTATGTTTAGAGCGGTGAAAGTTGTGTATTGTTTGTAAAGGGAAGTGTGTTTAGTTTTTCCATTTTGAGGTTTCAATCCAAGGTGGAAAAGAAAGTGAGATAAGTTGGATTGATGAATGGTGAATTCAATTGCTAAGAATGATAGAGTGTGTGTATGAGAGAGAGAGAGAGAATAGGAGAGAGGGAGAGAGACGAGAGAGAGAGAAGAAAGATATGAAAAAATGGCTTTGTAGAGGAAGAAGGTGAATGTAGAAATGTGGTAAGAGAATTTTTTGATTTGATGTGAGGAACCTATTTAGGAATGAAAGGGAATAAGGAAGTGCCACAATACAAGGAAGGTAAATTGTGTAAGAGAATATGAAGCTGTCCCATGTGGGTAAATTATTTAGTGGAATTTGCGAGACGAAGAGTTAGGCCGTTGGAGAAGGTAGGTAAGAATACAGTATGAAGGTTGATGAAGTTAAGGTGAAATCACAAGATTGATTTGGGGTTTATAATCACATGCCAATAAAGAGAACAGGATGGGGCAAATGTGATTGTGGGATGGTTTAAGAAAAGCGTATAGACGGGATAAAGATATATCATTTGTTGGGTTAAGAAGGGTAAACAAAAGATTAAGAAAGGATGTTTGTAGTGATTGTGTAAGATGTTATAATCATAATTGTTGTGAAAAGAGATTAACAAATGATCAGCAGGAAGGTTTTGTAGGAATTATGGTATGGAAGTGGTTATAAGGAGACGTTGTAGGGAGTTTTGATAGAGTGCATCATTTGGTTTTACCAAAAAAAAAATGTAATAATACACGTTAGAGTTGTAAAACGTTTAATAGGTAAGGAGTGGTGAGAAAGCTTAAATCATGATTATACCTCTAAAAAATTCCAGACAACTCAATTAGTCATTCAGACTTTAATCCATGATAATCAATAATGGATGTGATCACTAATCATCTTGATGCAAACAAGATAAGTGCTTTGCATCTCAAGTAAAGTGTAACACCCATGATTTAATCAGGTTAGTGAGACCTTTAGAAATGGCTAAGAGTTCTTTTTGTGTGATTCTTGTGTGCTATGTGTTTAAAAAATGTGACTAAGTGTTTTTGAATAGGTTGTAGGATAACGTTTTGAGGCGTATATGATACATCACATTTTGAGTGTGTTTTGTGTTTAGTGATAAGGAAAGTATTGGCGCTATAGTATCAATTCTAATCAATGATTTGATGATTTTGCGTAAGAGTTATTTAGGACATGTTGCAAGAAATGTGAAAAAAGTAGAATGAGTGTAAATTTGATAATTATAGTGGACTTTCTAAATATAGAAACTGAAATGTGAAATGAAAAGTTATTTTTAGAAAGTTAAGTAGTTGCGTTTGTGCGAAAAGGTTTACCCAAATTAGCTTAGGTTTTTATGAAAACTTAAGGTAATTAAGATAATTAGTTAATTAGTATTTATATATATAGAGATGGGATCATGAGAAAACCTCATCTCGGTGGAAAACCTAGAAAACCCATCCATTACCTTTGGATCAAGTCTCCTCCCCTTCCTTTTTTTAACACTAAACTACAGGGGGTTGTTTGTAACTTTTTTTATTCTTTAAGGGAGCGACAAGCGTAATTTCAATTAAAAATTCATATATTTACATAAATATTATAATTTTATTAAATAAAAAAAAATTCAGAAAATTTATAAAAAAATCCGAATATTTAAAAAAAAAATTCCGAAAATAAAAAATTTGAAAATTCAAAAATATGTAAAAAAAATTCGAAAATTAGAAAAATATAATTTCGTAAATCTGAAAAAAAAATTCAAAAAAATCTATATTTTTTGAAAATTCGAAAAAACTAAGGATAAATAGGAAAAGAAATTTAGAACAATTGAGAAAACAAGGTTCAAAAATTGGAAAATACATTCGAATAATTTGAAAAAATTCGAACACTTTGAAAAAAATTCGATAATATGAAAAAAAGGTATGAAAAATTGGAAAAAAATCGACTATTTTTTTCCAAATTGAATAAATTTTGAAAATAAAGTACGAAAGATTTGAAAAAAACCAATCATAATTTTTTTTTTTAAATTTGAAAAAAAGTTCAAAAAATTGAAAAAAAAATTCGAAATTTGGAAAATTTTCGAAATTATAAAAAAAAATCGATATATTTCATCAAGATCAAAAATTTGTAAAAAAAGTTGTAAAATTTTGGGAAAAAAAATCGATATTTTTTTTGAAATTTTGAAAAAAGAAAAATGTGGTCGGAAACGGACGCTTGAAAAAAATCGATATTTTTCAGATCCATAGGTAAAAAAATATGTATTAAATTATATAATTACATATAATTAAATAAAGTTATTTTTTGTTTAATTTACGCTTAAGTTGAATGTTTAACAAAGAACTACCCAGTATTTTGTTTTCATTCCTATGAGAATCTATTAGAAGAATGGGGTTTTCTCTAGAACTCATCCCTATATATATATATATATAATAATATATATATACTATATAATAAATATATTAAATAATAATATATATATATAAATAATATAAATAGGTATTCGGATCGGTTCGGCCGGTTTTGGATAAAGGGGAAAAAGATAAACATATTTGGACAATAATTAAGGAATCAATAGTATACATACAAAACCAATAAAAAACCCTAATCACTTTTCTCCTCCTCCCCTCCCTTGTTTCAAGACCGATCCATCAAGAAAAAGAAAAAAAAAAGTTTTTTTTTACAAGAAGCAAGTGTTTGGTGAATTTGTGTTTCAAGAATCAAGTTTAGGTAAGTTTCAATTAAGCTTTTTATTTAGTTTTCTATATACATGTAACAACTAATATGATTGATCTTTAGGTTATGAAACTACAGTATATAAGGATGTTTTAATTAGACGTAGCATGTTTTAGGGTTTAATTAGGGATCTTATTATGAGTTCTGGTTAGAGTTAGATCGCATTAATTCATGAATTAGAGTTGAGCAGAATTCAGGGCTGTGTTCAACTGATGATATCTAGATGTTAAAAATGCGTTTTGATATGATTCAAAAGCCTAAATTATAGTTCAGAGATCTATATTTCAAAAAGTCTGTCTTCGAAATATTTGATATCGGCAAGTTGGTCAATTGGTTCAACAAACTAGGAAAAGTTGGTCAATATAGAAAATACGGGTCAAATAATGACCATCGTTGGAAAGGTAAAACCCAAGACTTAAAGTGGAATATTAAGGTTTAGCCATCTACAAAGAATAAGTTCAATAGTGTATTAAAAGAAACCCTAGAAAGGAGAGCTTTCGAATTGTGTGTCTAAGTATGTGATAGTTAATGTCATAACATTTTAATGTGCATCAGATTTTAATTGTGAACGTTTATGAAAGTTGGATTATAATTGGGATAGTTGTACATGTAATCTGTTCATTGGAATCACAAAGTAGTTAGTAAACACATAAATGAACCTAGTTGATTTTGGTAAAATTTATTAAGTGTCAGAAAGTATGTTATTAAGTCGGTAAAGATCCACCTAAAATTCTGCATTTTGAATAAATTATAGTTTGACTAGCGTGTAATTGTGTATTAATAAAGTGGATAAGGAGGTGGCATTGGTGTCGAGGGTGACCCATGGTGTTTAAACAAACCCTTAGACATCCATCATAATCAGTTTTACATGAGACTCTATCTTTATAACTTGGTCTCAAGTTTAACCGTGTTTTATTTTATGGATATTTGCTGTTAAGATTTAGAAGCTGCGTCTGAGCATTCCGGTGAGTGACATAATCCCCACTTATTTAACTGCGATTTAACTGGGAAGAAAAGATGCAAATTGTTTTAAAATGATTTAGATTGCAATGATTCATGTGTTTTACTACTTTGAGCATGGACTTTTAACTGTCTATTGATATGTTTATAGTGATATAGGGTTGAGGTGTTGTCTATAGGAAAATGAGTAACTCCAACTCAATGGGAATTGGTTGGCATACCGTTTGCATGCTCCGGGAATAAACATGTTAACTATAATGATTGGCCTGCATGTACTTCGTGTTAGCATGTCAGGAAATCATAGATTTGGGAGCGGATGGGTACACATACACAGTGTGTTGTATGATTGATTGGATTGTATGCATGTTAGCTTGTATAGTAGTTTGTAACTGTCCTGCTATGCATGTTTGGATAACAAGAATTCGGTAAATGTTCTGTTTTGAGAAGGATTTGAAATAGTTCTAAAAGCATGTTCTCACCAACCATTGTGTTGACAATGTATAAGGGTGACCCCCCAATTCATTTTTATATTTTATTTTTTTCAGGTACTCGGCAAGTTAAGATTGAGGTTAAGAAAAGTAGCTAGATAGACCGTAGGCAGCTGGCAAAGTTTAGATATTTAGATTTCGCTATTTGTTTAGATGATAAACATTATTAGGCTTGTTTGTTAAAATGTTGAAATGTTTGCATGTCATGACATGGCATAGAACGCCTTTATTTCAATGTCAACGCCATTTGGATTTTTGATGATGTTTTTGGGTATATTTTTTTAGTTCAATGACACATTGCGTTCTCAACCTTGTATTTTTGTGCATGTTTAGTTTCTCCTATATAGACCCAATGATGTTGTGATGATTCCCTTATCTCGCGATGCCTTCGAACGCGTTTCCGCCTTGGCGTGGTGTGACAGATTGGTATCAGAGCCAGGTTATAGAGAAGTAAGTGGTTTGACCTAGACTATAACCTAGGTGTCCTTCATTAGATGCATTTAGGGCTCAAGTATTTATTTTTTAAAACTGCTATGCTTCCTCAAATTTTTTTGCATAGCTTATATATCTCGTATTTTGCTAAGTTGTCATTTTAGTTATTTTGCCTACCATTATCTGATATGATATGTATTACTTTCTTAGTATTTTAGCTATGTTTTCCCCCACCCGTAAGAAGTCTCGTTGGGGAACTGTTTTCCTAACTAGACTTAAGCGTTATAAGGAGCCTCTTGTGGAACCAAAAGAGATAGGATAGTTTTATCATATTGTTGGGATGGCGCGAAATAGGCTGGACTCTGCGGAGTCAGTTGATTTTTGCAGAGGCACGTAATCCTAAGCGAGGCCCAGTCATAAGTTTTAATCCAGTACTTTACCCGTCGTCATGTGTTATTAATTATTTTCTTTCGGATATTTCTATTCGTTAGCGAGACATTCGTTTCTTTATGTCGTTTCGATTTTATTAGATAAAAGTAAGAGTGTTATTTGATGGAGCATCCTTAATGTTAAGTTAGTATTTAAGATTGTCAATGTGGTATCATGTTGCTTATATGTGAATAATGATTGAAATGGGAATTCTGGAAGTAAGTCAAGTGTGAAAGAGACACTTATAATTATAGTGGCCAACATAAATATAAAGGCAACACACACTAGACTTGTGACCATGATTGCATTTATTTGGTGTTTTGATATAAGGTGGTAGTGTAAAATTTATTTTATGTGTAATTCAAGATAATGATGGTTGGTAGGCGGTAGAAAATTATTCTCTTACCAAATTTGATGATATGGTTAAGTTGAGTTAATAATAGAAAGTTTCCTTTCTATCTAGTATTTGTAGATACCTAGTATTGCTATTAAGAGGGTGCTCAATTTCTCGTTTGTTGTTCTGAGATTTCCTAAGTCTAAGCTTAACACCCACTCAATTACACACACACACACACGTGAGCACACACACACACTATATCTCTCTATCTATCTCCTCTACATATTAGAGCGCCGAGAGTGTCACACCCCGTCTATATATCTAGTATTAAGTTGTTGTTCCAGAAGCTGCCTATCGGATATAGGCGCGTTTCGTTAGTTCTTTAGTTACATTGATTACTCGTATGAGTATCAAACGTTTCTTTTAAGCACTAATTGTTCCTAACATATTTAGTGCGGATCATTAACTCCCTTGTGTATATCCATTGGTATTTTCCGTAACCCTTTGGACTTTAGTATCAATTCTTAGGTTTGCTTTGTGTTTGATCGTTATTTGGATAAGACCTTGACGTTTTCTTTTGAGTATGTAACTCTTGCATGAAATTTTCTTTGTACGATTCGATTGATTATTATGTTGAGTACATGGTTCCTAGTATATTCTTTTTAGTTATTTTCCAAACAAACAATGATGTAAGAGTCTGTATGTGTTAAAACGATCCTTTTGGTATTGTTGTGTCCTTTGATGAGTAACATATTTTTATAATTGATGTCTATAAAAACCTTTAGAAGTATTCCTTGTTGGTGTTTAGGAATTACAAACGGTGTTTAAAATAATCTTTGGTAGAAATAGAATATTTTAATTGGCCTATGCAAAAAGGATATTAAAATTGTTGAGATGGATAAAAAAATTTTATTTTATTATAAAAAGCATTTTAAATTATTGCATAGTGGTAAATATACATACACCATTTAGATAACCATCCTCTAGATTTTTTAACTATACCACCACCACACAACCCAACACACTATTGCCATCCACCCACCCTCTCTCTCTCTCTCACACTCGACAAGCGACGCCACACCCCCCCGTCCCCGCACCACCCACCCACCCTCGGAGCGAGAGTTATTTAGTTTATTTAGTGTAAAATGAGTTTTAATACTTAGGAAGGGGGTGATGAACTTGTCCGTTGGCCGATTGATATTTAGGGTTTATAAAAAACATTATTTAATTTGGTCTTTTGAGTAAAGTCGATAATTGGTATAAGAATTCTTGTCTTTCGTATTGATTTTTTTTATGTGTTCATTTGTCGTGGTACGCTTGTTGATTTTCGTTTGTTTGCGCTTTTACTCGGTGCATATACGTATCCTTTCTTTCAAACGATTGTTATGTCAGATTTGATCCACGTCTAATTGCATATGTGGAATCGCTATAAGCATTTTAACCCTGTGACCTCGTTATTCTCGTTGTTATCATATCGATTGTTCGTAACCCTTAAGTTTCATTAATACCTTTGAGTTCGTCTGGAAGCTTTGATGTGATTGTGGAATGGACTGTTGTCCAAGGACAAGTTTGTGATAGATGTCATGATAAGGTGTTAGGATACCGTTAAAAGGTGATGAGAACTTCGAGTTGCAAGGGAACGTACTTTTGGGAGCCACAAAGCCCTAATGAACGCTAAGATAGATGAACCTAGGATAAGTGATATACCCGTGGTGCAAGATTTTACTGATGTGTTTCCGGAAGACTTGTTGGGGCTACCACCGCAGCGACAAGTTGAGTTTCGTATAGACTTAGTTCCTGGAGCAACTCGTCGCGAAGATCTAGCGCATCTACGATAGAGAGGCTCGCTCGCGCTCGCGTCGAGCTGGGAACACATGCAAAATTGAGCCCATGTTTGGGCAAACTTCAAGAGTTGCAAGACAAGGGTTTCATATGACCTAGTCATTCGCCGTGGGGAGCACCTGTGTTATTCGTAAAGGAAGAAAGATGGATCTTTCCGTATGTGTATTGACTATTGGGAGCTGAACAAACTAACTGTTAAAAAAACGCGTTACCCGCGTCCCTAGGATCGATGATTGTTGTGATCATTTTTTACAGAGCGTTTCCTTCTTAAATATAGATTTTTGGTCAGGTTATCATCTCAACGAGTGCATGAGGATTCATTCCGAAAAGAAACGCATTTCGAACGAGTTAACGGACGATTTTGAGTCTACTTTTATGCATTTTGGGTTAACCGAATGCGCAAAAGGTTTTCATGGACTTAATGAACCGGGTTTGCAAACCGTACTTAGGTAGGTTTGTCATCGTATTCATTGATGACATTCTGGCCTACTCAAAGTTGAAGGAGGAACATGAAGTTCATTTGAAGTTAGTGTTGGAGACACTAAGGAAGGAGAAGTTGTATGCTAAGGTTTCTAAGTGTGAGTTTTGGTTAGAAGAAGTGCATTTTCTTGGTCACGTGGTCAACCATAACGTATTCACGTGGACCCGAGTACGAGTGAGACAGTGAGGAATTAGATGATTATTCTTAGGATTGGCAGGTTACTACCGACGTTCATCGCAAAAAAAATTAAGATTGTTGAACCCCCTTACTTCCCTAACTGAGAGGAATCAGAAGTATGAGTGGAGCGTAGAACAAGAAGAGGCTTTTCAGACTTTGAAGAATGATTTGTGTGATACGCCAATAAAGCGAATGTAGATGGTGATAAACTTTGAGTAGAAATGAAGAGAGAAATCAGGACGAGTAAGAAAATTGATAATGCACCCCAAAAAAATTGAGGCCTTCAAGCAAGAGAACCGACTCGCTAGAAAGCCTACATGGAATTTAGATCCACATAAAGGAAAGAAAAGGAGATGAAGATTTGTACTTTATGGATCAAATTTAGGTTCTATTGGTAGGAAGTGTAATGGATGAGGCCCATGCATCAAGGTACTTGGTGCATTTGGGAGCGGATAAGACGTACTATAACCTTGGACACATGTATTGGTATCCACATGTAGAAAAGGATATAGCTACCTATGTTAGCAATTGTCATATTTGTTTAAGGGTGAAGGCTGCAATGTCAAAGACATTATAGAGCTATACTAGCACACCTGAGATAATTAACCTTTGACTGCACTAAAAAAATACCCCTTGAGTTATGAAAATGAGATAGAATCACCATGGAGTTTATCAGGAAATTTTCCCAAGGTCAAAGTGAGTAATTATGTGATTTGGGTGGATGGTCGATAGACTGACCAATGTTAGCTCATTTTCAATCTATTCAAGAAGATTTCAAGATTGTTAAGTTGGCAAGGAATTAATTGATGAATAATAGGCCAAGGAATGGAATTTCTGTTGACAATTAACTCGGATATAATGGATGATTTACCATCGTGGTTGTAGGCAGATCGCTGCAGGAGAAAGTTAGAACGCGGTTGGATTGAGTAACTGCTTTACACCTCAAGAGGATGGACAAAGTGAACGTACGATTACAAACTTTATGGAGATATAATTAGGGCATGGTGTTGGCGATTTTTGGTAGTAGTCTATAAATTGAAGCAATTACAAAATTCGGTGTGCTCCGTTTGAAGCTATAAATGGTGAAGAAGTGTAGATCGCCTCTGTTTCATGAGCAAAGGATTATTGGAGGATAGTTTGATAGGACCCGAGTTAGGTGCAAGAAATGATTGATAAGAGTAGTGTTGGGAAAGGAAAAGCTTAAAAGTGGCGAGAGAATCGTCAGAAATCTAATGTTGATTTTAGTGCTTAGCCGTTAGGTTGAGGTGGGAGAAGAAGTGTAATTGTTAAAGGTGACGCCTTGGAAGGGACGTAGATCGATTATGAAAAGAAAGGGTAATATAGCACCGAGAAATGTAGGACCGTTAGATCATGAAAGGAATTGGACTTGTAGCATATAGGATTAGAGGTTACCTGATGGAGTTGAATAGCGTTCATGACACCTTTTCATGTGCAAACCCAAAGAAGTGTTTTGTCGGATGCTATTTAACATGTGCCATTAGATGAGAATAAAAGGTCGACAAGACCACATTGTTTGTTGAGCGAACTGTAGAGATTATGGATCTAAGAAATTAGGAAGTTGAAACGTAGGAAAGATAGTTGCTTATTTGAATGTTAGGTGGAATTGAAATGTGGTCCTGAGTTTTACTTGGACACACGAAAACCAATGAGGATTAAGGTTATCACAGATTTACGTTGACAGACTGTTGAACCTGCTAGTTAAAATCTCGGACGATATTTCCTTCAAGGAGGGGATACTGTAACCACTGAGCTATTAATCAGTGAGTGCGACCTTTGAGAAATGGGCTAAGAGTTCTTTTTGTGTGATTCTTGTGTGCTATGTGTAATATATGTGTGGCTAATTGGTGTTGTAATAGATTAGGATATCATTTTGAGTTATAATATCATCACATTATAAGTGTGTTTGTGTTTAGTGTGATAATTGGAAAGTTTGGCATGATACATGTAATGCTAAGTCAAATGATTTGATTGATATTGCATTAAGAGTTATTAGAAAATGTGAGCAAAATGTAAATAAGTGAAGTGAGTGAAAATTTGGATAATTAATAGTGGACTTTCGAAATAGTAAAAAATAAAAGTGAGAAATGAAAGAGTTACTTTTAAAAAGTTTAAGTAGTTGCGTTTAAATTGCGAAAAGGTTAACCCAAATTAGCTAGTTTTTAAAGAAAACTTAAGGAAATTAAGATAATTAGTTAATTAAGTAATTAAAAAATAGAAAAAAGATGAAATATATATATATATAATATATATATATAAAATATATTTTACTATATATATATATTAATAAATTATAAATCTAAGGGGTATTCGGCTTTATTTTGGATAAAGGGGAAAAAGGAAACAAAATTAACTATAATTAGGACTTTATTAGTATAAATACAAAACCAATAAAAACCTTAAATCACTTTTCTCCTCCTCCTTCCCTTGTCGAGGCCGATCCAACAATGAAAAGAAAAAAAAAGAATTTTTTTTTTATCAAGACAAGGTTGGTGAATTTTTGTTTCAAGATTCAAGGTTTAGGTAATTTTCAATTGAATCTTTTAATTAGGTTATTCTTTAAAACAGTAACAATTAATATGATGGTGATCTTTAAGGTTATGAAAACTTTGTAATTAGAGGATTTTTAAATATTCTAGAATGTTAAAGGGTTTAATTAAGGATCTTATTGGTGTTCGTAGTTTAGAGTAGATCGCCGTTAATTCATAGAATTAAGAGTTGAATATAATTTAGGGTTGGTTTCACCTGAAGATATCTAGATGTAAACAAACAAATAAAACGCGTTTTGATATGATTCAAAAGCCTAAATTGTAGTTCAGAGAGTCTATTTTTCAAAAAGTCTGGCCTCGAACGATTTTGAATTCGGCAAGTTGGTCAATTGGTCAAAACAAGAAAAGTTGTCAAAACAGTAAATACGGGTCATAAATAAGGTGTCATGTTGGGAAGGTAAAACCTAACAAAAAGTGGAATTACGTTATCGCAATCTGCATAGATTAAAGTACATATGTTATATAAAGGAAACCCATAAGGAGAGCTTCTGATTGTGTGGTTCTAAGTATGATATTTAAGGCCAATACTTTTATATGCAATCAGATTGAATTGGGACAGTTTGAAGGATAGATTTTTATTAGGGAAAGTTTGTACATGTAATGATGGTTCTTTGGTAATCACAAAGTATTTTAGTAAACTCTAAAATGAACTAAGTAGATTTATGGTTTAAATTATTAAGGTCACAAGAAAGGAGTTTTTAACTGTAAAGGATACACTAAAATTCTGCATTTTGAATAAATTATAGTTGACTAGAGTAATGTGTTTAAAAAAGAGTGTTAAGTGGTTGGCAATGGTGTCGGGGTGACCCATGGTGGTTGCATCAAAACCCTAGACATCCATCATAAATGTGAGTTACATGACTATGCATTTAACTTTGGTCGCGTGTAAACCATGTTAAACATATATTGGAAGAGATGCTTAGTAAAGATTAACTAAGCTGCTAAGAGCATTCAGGATGAGTACATAAGTCCCACAACATATAGAGTAATATAAACATTGTGTATGGAAAAATAAGTCAAGAGTGTTATAAAATGATATAGATTGAATGTGGATTATGGTAATACTAGTAGTCAATAAGGACAATTAACTCGTGGCAATTTAAATTATAAGTGCTATATGTTGGATTATAATTATAGGAGCGGATGATACGCCTAGCACATGGATTGAATAGGATGGATGTGCCTTTGCATGTCCCAGGTAATAAACATGTTAAGTATAAATGATAGTCCTATGTAACTTCATGGTTAGTATGTCAGGAAATCATAGCAATTTGGAGCGGATGGTACGCTCCCTAGTGAGTATGTAAGTTGATAGGATTGTATGCATGTTACATGTTATAGTAATTAGTAACTATCCTGCTAAGCATGTTATATAATCACAGTAATTTATCCGGAAATGAAAATAACGCCGCCAAAAACATGTATAATTTAGGCGTTGTCAAATCCCTCCACACTTAGCTATTGCTTGCCCTCAAGCAATTAAAGCGAGAAAACAAGATCATTTATCGTTACATGGAGAAAAAAATCATTTGAGCATTAACAAGTGTTTACCAGTTTTATAACTTTTCAGGCATAGACATATAACAAAGCACCTCACATAGGGAAAGTGTTTGTTTTTGAATTCACACGAGTCACTCAGATAGGGTTTTATATTTGTAAAGTCACTCAATTGCACAGACATAATCTACATCGCTACCATATGCTTGTACTAGACACATAAACATGGCCGTTGCGGCGTGAGCACGTAGACAAAAATCTCAAAGAGGCAAAATGTGATAATCAACAATGGATGTGGTCACTAATCATCTTGATGCAACCAAGCTAAGTGCTTTGAATCTCAAATAAAGAATATCCTATATCGGGAAAGGTTGCGTTTACGCAAAGTGACCTTTGACTTAGTTTGACCAATAAGGGAGTAAAACCCGTTACGTGAGTAGAAAAAACGTCAATCCGAATTAAGGTCAAATGAATACTTTCGTTTTATGGTATGTTGAAATTATACTCATACTAAGGTTTAGAAAGAAGTTTCAGCCTTGGCTAGAGGCATTTCATAAAGGAATTGAGCTGGCATTTTGTTGAAAAATGAGAGGATTCGTTTTTGCTCCTTTTTAAGTCTAAACCTAATTTGGAGTGTTCCCAAATGCTCAAAGATCATATACATACATTTATTAAAGTGTTCGCATGTGTCGGTTAAGAATAAAGTCAACAAAACTAAATCCGTTAAAATGGATACCGCGAGTGGCGCGTTGGCCACGCGTTAGATTCGCAAAATCTATTTTTGTGGATTTTGGCTAGTGTTTGTTATTTTATGTCATCGTTAAAACATAAAGGAGATCCTTGTCAATGTTTCACCAACAATGTTCCCCTTTTTGATGACGACAAATAAAATTTCGGAATGCAAATAAAATTACAAACATAGCGAAGATGAAGACCGCCGTTGATATAGGTTGCCTCTTGATCTTGGCCTTGTAATTTGGTGAAGCTTGAATATTATCTTCACCTAATGAGCCTTACATGGCTTTTCTACTCCCATGTACGCTATAGCTATTTTGCTTTCGTAATTGCTAGCTATACTAGCTTTCTCCCAGATCCGTAATTTCATGAGCTTCTTGCTCTTTGCTTTCCTTCTCCTTCTTTTGTCAAATCAAAAACGTGGGATCTTGGGCTTTTATTTGAAGGTTGGTATCATTGTAGAGGTTAAGAGTAGATATCATGACACGTGCTCCCCCTAGATCGTTGCTCCCCCTTGTTCTAAGGCGGGGATCCATGGGCCAAGAGCATTACCTTCGAGGTGTTTTTGGCTCCCACTAGCAACAAGCAAACACAAAACAACACAAGCAACAAAAATGTACACATGTTTAAGTCCAACATGGGTTAGCTTACCATTTGAAAGCTTGCAAACATGGATTAATCACTTCTAATAATACAGGTAGATATGTTTTGCAAAGCTATATGGATGAACACACAAACATTATGCATAGCATGGAATAAGGTCTAACGATTACAATACATAGTTTTAAAGATAAGTTCACAAGCACACACAATCCTAATTATTCTAGAGATCAACAAGTCTTAAAACACACACAAGATAACATGATCATTTAGATGTCTTTGCAAGACATTGACTTGGCGCATTTCTTCATGAAGTTCTTCATCACACCCATCTTCGTTTGGATTTCTCTATGTTGACGTTTGGTTGACAAGTATGATTTGTAAGCCATTCTTTCAACAAAGCTTAAGTTCTCTTCTTTTTCTTTTCCAAGTACTTCATCCAGGCTAATTTCCTTTTTGGCTTCATTCCAAGTGGATTCCTCGAACCAAGAATTGATTTCGGATTTAATTTCTTCCTCCGGATTCATTTGTTGTCTATGAGAAGATGATGCTCCATGTTCCATCGCGACATTCAAGTTAGAGGCGTTGAAGGATGAGAATATTGGGTCGACACATTTTCAATTTGGGAAATGGTTTTGATTAGGGTGTTCACTCTTGGAAACCTCAAATAGTCGTGTCAATAATCGAGCATAGGGTAACCATCGATCATTTGTCTTTAAACCCGCCATTCGATTTGACACAAGGTAAGCAAAGTTAAAAGGAGTGTTGCTTTCAATACAATAGAGCCTATATCTGACAATAACCGAAAAATACCTTTGCTACCCATTTTGACGAACACATTTGTTGTCAAAACATGTTCCCACAATTTGAGTCGATCTTTGAGACTAGAAACATCCCAGTGAGAGTATAGAGAATTTACACCACGACCATGGCGTTTAGAATAATGTTTTGGATGAGAGAGGCATCGATGTATTGGCAATCATTTGGATGATATCGCTTGCATATTTTGAATTTGTTGGTATGGGTTCCATCGGTGTAGAACGATCATCCTTGTGAGGATATGTTTAAAACCGTTCCAAGTTTCTCTAAACTCCATGCATAGTTGTGTTGATGTGTGTTTTTACAAGTTTTAAATTTATAATACTAGAAATACTGATTTTTACTAAAAACACAACATTCGGGCAAGTATACCCTATTCAATTGTAATATAGGATTAGGTAGGTCCAGGTCGTTCCACAGGAATTGAAGTTTTCACAGTTTGTAATTAAGGTGCTAAGGCTAAAATGATTGTCACAGATCAAATTAACCAAATCATGCATATATCGAATATTGTAAAGAAAGAAATAAAAGGATGATTCAAGCAAAGATTAAAGTATGTTTGTTTAGGCAATGATCACTAAGACAATGAAGTGTTTAGGATAGTGTTTACAAGTTTACAGAATAAAGATTTCACAAGTTACAAATCCTTTCGGCCTATAAATATAACAATTGATTATATCGATTGATAACAACAAATCCTTTCAGCCTTTATAAGTTATTATAACCAGTATATTAAGTGGAATGATTAAACACATATATAAAAGAACCCTTTCGGCCTATATTCTTGTATAAAATATGTTTTACCAATTCAATAAACACATATCCAAACGCTCCATATCCAAGATCACATATTGCCCAAACAAACACAAGATGACTACTCCATGATCAAAGAAGTAACAAAAAACATTATGAACTCAAACAATTCAATAATAATCATATTTAAAGGATAAACAAGATTATACCAAATTCCAAGAGCAAATGATGGTGATTTCATAAGACTTTCTCAAGAACACTTTATTATATTCAAAGCAAAACCTGGAAACTCTGAACAATTCTATCACTATTGCTTATAGATTCGAAATAACACTTCAATTACGCTTCTTTGATGGATCAAAATCTGGTTTTGTT
>BQNB010099944.1:11063-24816 GCA_026074375.1 Tanacetum coccineum | reverse complement strand
GAACATTTTAAAATGTATTTTAAAACGTCTCATTTTGAGGTCGTTTTCTATGACTTGTACTTTTTTTTCAATGACGTCGCACCCCCATGTTACCGTTCCGCTGCCTGTCCGATTTTGGGGGTGTGACACTAACATAGTTAGGGTTATCCACACTCATCATCCCTTTATTTAGAAATGGAAACCAACCCGTTTATTTCTTGCGACGTTGAGTTACAGCCTTTGCCAATGGCTCAACCATTGAACACAATAACTTGAAGTTGTTGTTAGGGGAGTAATGAATCTCCCTCGTTTCCTTATGAAACTCCTTAAGGTTATTTTAAACCTTAATTTCTTTCTTGCAACATTGGCATGTAGCGGTATGAGGATGCTCCTTTTTTTCAAGCTTGTGAGGAAGAGGATACCCCATCTTGTATCATATCAGGCTATCCGATAGGCACTTCTTCACATAGTTTCCTAAAATTATGTTAACGTCACTTATTGGATTGACCCATTCATCATTTGGCTCCTCGTATTTCACAATTTTTTCCCTTTATAACATCCTACGGATGATTCACTCATGATTGATTATTTTCTTATGTATTGCCCATTTTAAAGAGGAGGAGCTAGTGTGTTTTGTGTATTGGTATATCATTGGTTTTTATAGGAGTTTAAAGAGTGTGGTAGGTAAACAATTTTGTGTGGTTAGAGAACCCATGTGGTTTGACATAAAGCCTTATCCATGTACTTTGATTCTTTGAGATTGTGGTAGAGATAATTATGTGAAGGAAATTTGAGGATGTTGGGAAGAGCATTATGCCATGGTGATTAGAAGTGTTTAGTAGAGAATCTAATGATGATTTGTTGAATTTAATGACTTGTTGCTTTTAAATTGAAGTTGGATGATTTAGTTACACAAGCTAGTTCCTACAATTATGCATGCATGCACCAAAGTTTCTTCATGCATGATAATTCTATTGTTGTTTGTTGTGTCGAAATCCTTAATCATCATTTTGGATTTTAAAAATTGATAACTTTATTTTCATTGCATTACAAGGAAAATACTTAGGATCTTAGATGAGTGGTCCAAGTTATCAACCCTACTTCAATTTGTATTTTAATCATTTTTGGATATTTTACACATATTGGACACATAATCCATTAAACAGATAGCAAAGTGTTGCTAAGTAAAATATCTCGGACATATGGTCCATGTGTTATGTCAACAATGATAATATTAACTACCATAGTGTATGGTGAATAAATTTCATAGTTTCTCGGATGAGATAACTATATTATCACGTTTATTAATTTTGTTTTTTTAGTTTGTTATGCAATACCATACCGAGTTATATTTAAAAGAATTTTCTTTAACTATCTGAGTAGTTTGTAAGCTTACATAAAGTTCTTTCTTTTCTTTTCTTCCATAATATACATAGCATGCTATCAACACATAAAATAAACAAGATGATACAAATACAACATGTGGTATTGTTTGGGGAAGGTTTATGTGAAGAGGAGGTTAGGCATGAAGAAGGTTTAAAGATAAGAAGTATAAAGATGAGGATGTTTAGGATGAAGTCAAAGGATTGATTTAGGTTTATAATCTCATTTCCAATAAGATAGAAAAGAGTGGGCAAGTGTGATTATGAGAAGGTTTAAGAAGGAAGTGTTTATAGTTTGTGAAGTATGAAATCATTTGTTGGTTAAGAAGGGTGAACAAATGATGAGGAATGATGTGTTGTAGGATTGTGTAGAAGGAGTGTGGGAATTTGTAATTCATCTTGTACATGTGAGGAATACATGTGAGTTTGTAAAACATTTATAGGTAAGGAGATGAGAAAACTTAAAGCATGATTAATCTCCAAATAACACAAACTCATTTAGTCATTTAGACTTTAATCCATGATAATCAACAATGGATTGGATCACTAATAATCTTGATGAAAACAAGCTAGGTGCTTTGCATCTCAAGTAAAGCATATCCTATAACAGGAAAGGATGCGTTTACGAAAAGTGACCTTTGACTTAGTTTGACCAATAAGGGAGTAAAACCCGTCACGTGATTAGGAACAACGTAAATCCGGATTAAGGTTAAATGAATAACTTCATTTAATGGTATGTTGAAAACATGATCATACTAGGTTTTGAAAGAAGTTCCGGTCTTGGCTAGAGGCGTTTGATAAAGTATTTGAGTTGGCGTTTTGTTGAAAAACGGGAGGATTCATTTTTGCTCATCTCTAAGTCCAAACCTTATTTAGATTGTTCCTAAATGCTCAAATATCATGTACATACCTTTATTGAAGTTTTCACATGTGTCGGATAAGAGGAAATCTGACATTGCAAAGTCCGTAAAATCAGAGTTCGCTTGTGGCGCGCTGACGCGTACCCAGCGTGCCGGACTGGCAAATCTTGTTTTACGAATTTTGGCTATCATTTGTGATTTTATGTTTTGTGAACATAAATTTGTTATCATAAAACATAAAGGAGATCCTAGTCAATGTTGCACCAACAATCTCCCCCTTTTTGATAATGACAAATAGAATTTCGGAAAGCAAATAAAATTACAAATGTAGCGAAGATGAAGACCATCGTTGATGTAGTTTGTGTCTTGATCTTGGCCTTGTAATTTGGTGAAGATTGAATATTGTCTTCACCAAGCTTGAACAGTGTCTTCACCTTATGAGCCTTACATAACTTATCTACTCTTATTGCGTTATTGCTCTTTGCTTCAGTAATGGCTAGCTATACTAGCTTTCCCAATCCGTAATAGGCATCATTTGCTTTGCTTTCCTTCTCCCCCTTTTATCAAATAAAAAAGGTAGGATCTTGGTCTTTCATTAGAAGGTTGGTATCGTTGTAGAAGAAAGAATAAATATCAATTCACGTGCTCCCCCTAGATCATTGCTCCACTTGTTCCAAGGCGGGGATCCACGGGTCAAAAGCATGACCTTCTATGTGTTCTTGGCTACAACTAGCAACAAGAAAACACAAGAAACAAACATATACACATGTTCAAGTCCAACATGGGTTAGCTTACCATTTAGAGACTTGGAAACATGGATGAGTACAAATATGTATTATTGTGATTTTGTACATTGTTGCATAATTCATATACATATTTTAACATTTTTCATGTATAGCTATTCATGACTTTGCTTACTTTTTGTTGAGCATGCTTGGACAATCATAATTTCATCCAATTATGTTGTTAAAATATATGTTGTAGTAAAGCAATATTAACCAAAAATCATTCAAACATTTTATTTCACATAAAACATACAATACACATCATACATTATATAATATTTTGTAACACACTACCCTAACATAGTTGGGGGTATCCACACTCATCATCCCTTTATTTAGAAGTGCCATCCAACCCGTTTATTTCTTACGGTGTTGGGCTGCGGCCTTTGCTAATGGCTCAATCATTGAACACAACAACTTGAAGTTTTTGTTAAGGGAATAATGAATCTCCCTCATTTCCTCATGAAACTCCTTAAGGTCATTTTAAACCATAATTCCTTTCTTTCAACATTGGCAAGTAGCGGTATGAGGATGCTCATTTTAATCAAGCTTGTGAGGGAGAGGATACTCCATCTTATACCATATCGGGCTATCCGATAGGCACTTCTTTACATCATTCCTACAGTTATATTAACTGTCACTTGTTGATGGACCCATTCAACTCATTTGCTCCTTCTTTGTTCCATTTATCTTCCCTTTAAAAATCCCTACGGATTATTCACTTATTATTGGTTTTTTTTTTTTTTAGGTTTTTCCCTCCCCTCCCCCCCCCTCCTCTTGTTTTTTTTCTTTATTGCCGATTTTAAAGAGGAGGAGCTAGTGTGTATTTTGTATTGGTATATCAATGGTTTTTATTGGAGTTTAAAGAGAGTGGTAGGTATATAATTGTATGACGCCCGAAATTCCCATGTCTTTCTTGGTTGGACCAACCGACGTGGTTAGAGAACCTATGTGGTTTGACATAAAGCCTTATCCATGTACTTTGATTCTTTGAGATTGTGGTAGAGATGATTATGTATAGGAAATTTGAGGATGTTGGGAAGAGCATTATGCCATGGTGATTAGAAGTGTTTAGTAGAGAATCTAATGATGCTTTGTTGAATTCAGTGACTTGTTGCTTTTAAATTGAAGTTGGGTGATTTAGTTACACAAGCTAGTTCCTATAATTATGCATGCATGCACCAAAGTTTGTTCATGCATGATACTTCTATTGTAGTTTGTTGTGTCGAAATCCTTATTCACCATTTTGGATTTTCGAAATTGATAACTTTATTTCATTGCATTACAAGGAAAATACATATGATCTCGGATGAGTGGTCCAAGTTATCAACCATACTTCAATGTGTATTTTAATCATTTTTTAATATTTTACACATATTGGACACATAATCCATTATACTGATAGCAAAATGTTGCTAAGTAAAATATCTTGGACTTATGGTCGATGTGTTGTGTCAACAATGACATATTAACTACCATAGTGTATGGTGAATTAATTTCATAGTTTCTTGGATGAGATAACTATATTATCACATTTATTAATTGTGTATTTTAGTTTGTTATGCAATAGCATACCGAGTTCTATTTAAAAGAATTCTCTTCAACTATGTGAGTAGTTTGTATGCTTGCATAAAGTTTTTTTTATTTTATTTTCTTCCCTAATTTACATAGCATACTATCAACACATAAAATGAACAAGATGACAAAAATACAACATGTCGTATTATTTGAGGAAGGTTTATGTGAAGAGGAGGTTAGACATGAAGAAGGTTTGAAGATGAGAAGTATGAAAATGAGGATGTTTAGGATGAAATCAAAGGTTTGATTTGGGTTTACAATCACATTGCCAATAAGAGAGAAAATATTGGGCAAGTGTGATTATGAGAAGATTTAAGAAGGAAGTGTTTAGAGTGTGTGAAGGATGAGATTATTTGTTGGGTAAGAAAGGTGAACAAATGATGAGGAATGATGTGTTGTAGGATTGTGTAGAAAGATTGTGAGAATTTGTAAGTCATCTTGTACATGTGAGGAATACACGTGAGTTTGTAAAAATTTATAGGTAATGAGATGAGAAAACTTAAAGCATGATTAATCTCCAAATACCACAAACTCATTTAGTCATTTAGACTTTATCCATGATATTCAACAATGTGTTGATCACTAATCATCTTGATGCAAACAAGCTAAGTGTTATGCATCTCAAGTAAAACATATCCCATAACGAGAAAGGATGCGTTTACGCAAAGTGACCTTTGACTTACTTTGACCAATAAGGGAATAAAACCCGTTACGTGATTAGGAACAACGTAAATCCGGATTAAGGTTAAATGAATACTTTCATTTAATGGTATGTTGAAAACATGATCATAATAGGTTTAGAAAGAAGTTTCGGTCTTGGCTAGAGGCGTTTGATAAAGTATTTGAGGTGGCGTTTTGTTGAAAAATGGAAGGATTTGTTTTTGCTCATCTCTAAGTCTAAACCTCATTTAGAGTTTTCATACATGCTCAAATATCATGTATATACCTTTATTGAAGTTTCCACATTTGTCGGGTAAGAGGAAAGCCGGCGTTGAAAAGTCCGTAAAATCGGAGATTGCTTGTGGCGCGCTGCCCACCCGCTGACGCATGCCCAGCGCGCCCAATTGGCAAATCCAGTTTTACATATTTTGGCTATCGTTTGTGAGTTTACGTTTTGCGAACGTTTATTTGTCATTGTTAAAACATAAAGGAGATCCTAGTCAATGTTGCACAAACATACAGTTTAATCTTAATTATAATAAGATATATGACTAGTTTCAACTGGTTTTTTAATTGATCAGGTCGAGTCATCGATTCAACCAGGTTTTTTTAGCCAAAATCGGCTTCTAGTCACCTGACCGATTCACGGGTTCAGCCAGTTCAACCGGCTGGATCAACCCGGGTTTTAAAACACTAACAAGCCAGTGATAGGGAACATGAATTTGTAATGCGAATATCATGATTACAAATTCCAAGTATTTATTTTTTGTGTTCGGTTAGTGTATTTTGCCTCTTAAATGTTGATTATTTGATAAATCGATGAAGGAGCTCATAGGGTCATGAATTCGTCTTTACATCACCGCACAATGCCCTTAACTCGATATGGACCCTCATTCACATATATTAGAGGTTCGTTGGTTTGTCTTGCCGTTGACTCGTCGGGAGAATGACCCCAACTTATTACGAATGTAATGTCATAACGAGTTGTAACTCGTGACACATACTACACCTTAAGAGGGGGAGGTATAATGGGCTGGTGGCTCAAGCCATCCTACAAGCCGAACAAAAATGTGGCACCAACCATACTGACACTCGCTCCGTCGGTGCTCGCACCGAAGCCACCAGCCCAATCGGTGGATTTTTATATTTTTTTAAAATAATACTTTTTATAATGGGAAAAAGGGCAAAAATATCATTTTGGGGTAAAAACTAGCCCTTTTTTCCTTTTTTTAACTTTTACCCCTCAAAAATCATATAAATATCTCCTTATTATATCAAATTTTATACATACTTTCAATATCATTTCTACTTCAACAATACTTTTTTTACATAAAAAACAACTATGGATCCCAACAATCCCAACACTCTAAACACCTTTGATAATTACGATATTTATTTTCAAGACGATGCGGAGCGATATATTCGGGGTTATGAGGCATATGAACAATTTCTAGTTATGAGTAATCAAAAAGTTAGGGGTTTGGGATCGGCTCCTATGAAGAAGAGGACATACATACCACGTGAACGAGAAGAGGCAGAACAACGGCTACTTGACGACTATTTTGGCGACGATGAGACTCTTCCTAAATACATGAAAGAGTATTTTAGGCGAAGGTATCGTATGAGCTCTACACTTTAAAAAAATAGTCAATGATATTACAAATTATAATGTTGAGCCTCTTCCCGGTTACTTTCGTAATTTTAAACAAAGAGAAGATTGTACGGGTCATGCAAGTATTGGTCCTATTATGAAGTGCACATCCGCCATACGTCAATTGGCATACAACACAACTCCCGATCCATTTGACGAGTACTTGCAAATTGCTGAACGTTGTTCACGAGAATGTTTAGTGAACCTTACTAAATGCATATATATTATATACGTAGAAGAGTATTTAAGAAGGACCACTCTAGAGGGTTTTGAAAAAACATATGCATTGCACAAAGAAAAACATGGGCTCCCGGGAATGCTCGAGAGTATTGATTGTATGCATTGGGATTGGAGAAACTACCCAAAGGCCTTACATGCTCAATTCAAAAGACGCGATCATAAATACCCAACTCTTATGTTGGAAGCGGTTGCAGATCAAAAATTATGGATTTGGCATGTATATTTTTGGGGTTCCGGGGCAAATAATGACCTTAATGTGTTATATGGTTCCCCGTTATTTGATGATGTTCTTACCGATACAGCTCCGGAAGCTTCATTTGTAGTAAACGGAAGAACATACAAGAAAGGTTATTATTTAGCCGACGATATTTATCCAACACGGGTTACGTTTGTTAAAACGTTTTTTTATTGCAAGGGATGAAAAAACCTTGAAATTTAAAAGAGTTCAAGAAAGTGCATGAAAAGATATTGAACGAGCTTTCGGAGTCCTATAAGGTCGTTGGGGAATTGTACGACAAATTGCGCGTGCTTACGAAATCAACGCTTTGAAAAGAATCATGTATTGTTGTATAATATTACATAACATGATATTGGAAGATAAAAAATTCGAAGTTACGAATTTTAGAGATATGTTCAATAATCCACAACCGAACATAGTTCGAACTTGGATCGAACGATGTGAGTTACATGTTAGGAAAACCAAAGAACTTCGAGATAAAAGAGTGCACACCGAGCTTCGACAAGACCTCGTGGAGCATTTATAAAACCGTAATCACTAAATCGTAATTTTTTTAATGCATCGTTATTTCTACTTGTATTTTCATCCAATGTACTTTTTATTTTTATGTAATGTTTTTTTTATTTAATGTAATGTGTGTTTTATTTTAATAAAAATTAATTTAAGTTAAATTGTGTATTTTTATTTTATATAATTGAAAAAAAATAACCGACGACACCACATTTTGTGGTGCCAACCAGGGAGAGATATTATTGGTGTCATGTGAAAGTCGGGTGCCGTGGGAAAAGTGCTGATGTGACAGCACTTTTTCCCACGACTTGAACAATGAGCCGAGACTATACCGAGCTCTCTAATCATAAAAATATATACTCCAACAAAACAAGACCAGTCACTAGAAAACCACTCATTTCTCACCCTTTAAAGCAAAATCTACACATTTAGAAATTGGCCATACAATAGGGTTGGTTAACCTCTTAATATGCATTTGAATTGTTCTCATGTCTAATACAAGCTTAAATACCTTTTATGTACATCTAACTTTGCTAACTTTCAAACACTTATATTTGCTATTGAGCACTGCTAATTGGCATGTCTTACGAGGTGAGATCCATAAAGAACATGTTCATCTTAAAGAACAAATGGGTGAATCCTAACCACTCATTTTTTCATCATAATAAAAAAACCCACTTTCCACCTTTTTCTTAAAACTCAAATATCTAGCAAACGATAAATCGTTAAACGACCAAAAATACACCATCGCGACGAGTATTTTTTTATCTTTCTATAGAGGGGCACTTTTATATACTTTTGACGAACTAATTTTTTTTTTTTCAATCACGTCTGACAAAATCACATGTGATTTTAAGAAATCACATGTGATTGTGATACAAATCACATGTGATTTTTTCAGACGTGATTGAAAAAAAATGGGAAAAAAAGATCGTCGAAAGTATCGCGACGAGTATTTTTTTATCTTTTTATAAAGGGGCACTTCTATATACTTTCGACGACTTTTTTTTCGATTTTTTTTTCAGTAACGTCTGAAAAAATCACACGTGATTTAATGAAATCACATGCGATTTTTTCAGACGTGATTGAAAAAAAATCGGGAAAAAAGTTCGTCGAAAGTATCGCGACGAGTATTTTTTTTATCTTTCTATAGAGTGCACTTCTATATACAATTTTTTTTCACTCACGTCTGAAAAAATCACATGTGATTTGTATCAAAATCACATGTGATTTCGTAAAATCACATGTGATTTTTTCAGACGTGAATCAAAAAAATAATCGAAAAAAAAGTTCTTCGAAAGTATATAGAAGTGCCCCTCTATAGAAAGATGATTTAATTCTCGTCGCGATGGTATGTTTCATTTTGCGTAACGATTAACGGTTTGTGAGATATTTAATTTTAAAAAAATAGGATGAAAGTGAGTTTTTTAATTAAATAAAAATAAAAATTAATCTAAACTATTAGATGGAAATAAAATGGATAGTTGAGATGAAGTGGATTGTTCTTTGATTAGATAGTGTTCTACATAGAACTTTTCTCCATGTCTTACAGATATGCTTAAATGTACGATTAATCTTATGTGTTAGCGTTAATGACAACATACAGATTCACCTTTTTACAATAGGATTTAATAATAAGTTTAGTTATATGTGTAAGTATCTCAATAATTTTCTTGTGTTATTGATAAAACACTCGATTTTGATGAAATTTAAAAGAACAATCAAAACAAACAAGGGTCTCGCTTATTTATCCCTAAAAAGCCATTTGTATCCTTCTTATATTTTTAGTTTTTTTAATTTTTTTTAAAATTTTATTTAATTTTATAATTTTGTTTATGTTATAAATTTGTGAAACGGAAAGTGCGGAATAAAAATTATAAAGTTTAACTAGTCAAAAATATTAAACAGACAAAAAATACGAAACAAAAACTGATAAAAAACTATGTTACACTGTAAACCGGAAAAAAAAGTATGTTAGAAATTGTGAAAAAATACAAAACATTTAAACTTTTCGGCATATCAAGAGGTACCAATAGTAACACCCTATTTATGCTAGT
This sequence comes from Tanacetum coccineum, assembly GCA_026074375.1. NCBI lineage: Eukaryota > Viridiplantae > Streptophyta > Magnoliopsida > Asterales > Asteraceae > Tanacetum > Tanacetum coccineum. The sequence goes on along the minus strand of BQNB010099944.1, from coordinate 14,876 downwards.
CAAATTACGCAATTCCATGAAGGGAAGTTTAAGGTTAGCTTAGCATTGGCTCATCGAAACAAGGGTCATGCTATCTGTGAATAGATTTTGATGGATTTTAGACTTATTCTAAAATATATTGGTGGAACCTCACAGATCTAAATTCATTTTTAGGTTATTGAATATGATAAGAAAACATAACTTATAGCTAAAAGCAGTATTGAAAAAACGTCTACAAAGACAATTAATTGCCGTCTAAACGTTACTTGGCTACAAATTTTTTTGTGTAAATTCGTTGAATAAATTGGTTAACCGTTGTCAACGACGATATGTGATGGTCAAACTTCTCATAAACCTACAAATCTTGTCGAAATACCCAAAACTCACCGTAAACTTGCTTTAATCACTTATAGTAGCTGTTTATATTTATTACAAGTTGTTTTTTAAATCTTGCCGGAAATATTCAAACTCGATGGAAATACCGAAAACTCGCCGCAAATACCCAAAATTTACTGGAAATGGCAATCCGATTCGTCACTGATTAATCTTGCCTAGACCGAGTACAAGCTATACAAAAGAGTCAACCACCCGACTATCGATTCACGTTTTTTGCAAACTTGCCTGAAAGTAAGGTATAAAATTTATAATTCAAGCAAAAGTATGTTTCACAAACGAGAATCTACATTAATAGAACCTATCAACATTAACACGATAAAGATGATTAAACATTGTATAAAAGTATTAATATGTATAAAGATTAAAGCATCTCAAGTATCGTATACAAACTTTTGTTATATTACATTTCATATAGTGTAATTTAAACGAGACAAGTTCTTAGAGTTTCAACAGGCTTGCAAGCCGATCTCAATCGCTTTTTTTTCTCTCTTTTCTTTTTAGAATGAATGATTAAAAATATTTTTTGAATGTAGTTATGTAAAGCATTGCTCCGATGGTAACACTTTCTCATCCCTACCGTTCGGTTGACGAGTCAAGAAAGGTTTTTGAAGAAATAGGTCTTATGTTCAATTTCAACTCTGGTTAAAAATGTCACTAAAACATGCGCTCATTGCCCGATAATTGATCATTTGAAAGAGTCAGTTGCCACTCAAAAGAATGCACGAAGTCATAATTTCCTCGCTGATTTAAACCTTCCGGAGAGTTACATAAAACATATGCAACAATAGTTAGTTTGCTGGCTATGTGTCATCAACCAATATAGTTTTGAGTGAGGGACCATTGTTTTGTTAATTCAAAGTTGGGTATACATAAATAATCAAATGAATGATGATGCAAGTAAAGAAAGACAACAAGATTAGGGTCAAAATGGGAAGTTCCTAAGAACATGGAATAGTAGTTTATATACAAGTGATAGTGGGAGTCAATAGTCAAAGAGACAAAGGATAGGGGGGAGTATGAAATTACGGAAAAGTTTTGCAAAATTTTGGTGCGAAGTGAAATGGAGGCCCCTCCCACACTCACCAAACAACATTACTTGGATCATTATTCCTAAATTCCACATTTATTGTCTTTTTTTATTTTTTTTGAAAAACATTATTTTTCCATCAAAAATATTAATTTGTCACAAGTATGTAACATTGGTTTCACTTTGATAATGTATGAAAACACCTTACTTTTTTTCAGAACGACTTGTTAGTTGTTAGTGGTTCAGGTCCAGCAGTGACAACCAATTGGACAGTATGTTGTATCCTGAACCCGCTTGTACTTCCTCTTATTCCGCCTGAAGGGGTAAAAGTCCCGGGTGAAACTCGAACTCGAGACTTCCCCTAGCCAAACAAGTCACTTGCTATTTGACAATTTTTTAGGGGTAGAGCTAGCTTGATATTTTTAAATAGTTTTCATACTATTAAAATGCTTATTCCCTAAAAGGTTTTGGAAAATTAATATAACCCATTTAAATGGTGATATGTGTTACCTTAATAAACCTTTAAGCCTTATATTGCTTTAACATGTTAGTTGAAGACTATTTAGTTGTTTTTGTGTTTAGTGTTGCTTTTACGTACAGTAATTTTTTTTGGTACGCGCGTATTTTTGTTCATTTTGAAATACACAAGTTTCCGGTTTTCTACAAATATAATTTGACTTGAAACTCAAAGACAAAAAACAACTTTTCTAGTCATGACGAATTCAAAGCTAGAAAGAACTACCTCAAAGGTTTAGTTATCAAAAATGACTAATGTAACTTCTTTTTTTTATAAATGGCAATAATTTCACATCCTATATCATTTATCTCACAAATATTTCTAGTGAGACTTGAACCCACAACCGTCAGGTTGGTGGAAAACTCACGTACCACTAAACAAAAAATAAGTAATGTTAACGTTTTGTAATATCCCCTTTTTGGGGGTAATTTTAATTGGACAAGATAACAAATATACTCCATATGTATTATAAATTTAAACGCTTAAAGATAGAAAAAGTGTAAGTAAAAATCATAAAATTAATTGGTTACTATTTTTGACCAAACAAATATTGTTAAGAGGATTAATATAGGCATGTAATGTCAGTCATAAATACAACGTATCTCACACATATTTAAATCATCACTGTCTAGAATTAAGCATATCTACTCTCTGTACAAATTTAATAACATGCTTAGGTTAGGCTTTGCATGTGCAGAGAGAATTTAATAAAACCATATTTATCGCCGAAAATAGATTTTTAGTTGGTAAGGTTTCAACTACATTACGGTGTATTGTTCTAGAAATCTAACATGCTTCTTGCATTACCTTAAAATTGTGATACAAAAATGCATATTTTGAGAGACATGTCTTAAAAATAAGTTTGGATCAGTTTTCTAGACATTTGTGTCTACAACATAAATGTTTCAGTGTAGTCGATAATATAAATACTTATGAAATATAAGTTATTGGGTTGATCACAACTCATTCGGGTTTGCAGAAAATAAATGAACATTAACTAAAGTATAAATTTTTTAAAAAGGTTGCACGAAGCCAAAAATAATATCGGGTTAAAGTTGTGCGTCAAACTAATTTTTCTAAAATATAATCTAAATTTACTTATATGGGAAATGATCACTGCTACAAACAGCAAGCAACTTGACTGCTCTTCTTTGTATTTTAAGACCCTTTGATGAATAGTATCATTGAGGCCTTCTGATGAATAGTAGCTTAGCTTATCCAAAATACAAAGAACATTAGGCAACTTGCGTGCTGTTTGCAGGAGTGATCATTTCTCCTTACTTATAATGCATTCATATGTATTATTTAAAATAAAATGTTTAAAATTTGAGTAAAATTGATTGATTGTAACATTCTTTAAACGTAGATGTTGAAAACTTGAAATGACAAGTTTTATAATTTGAAAATGATACCTTTTATTAAAAATGGTAACAAAATTCATCACTAAATTAATAGTTTAAATAATGTTTAATCCTTAAACTTTTATCATTTTTCATTTATAATCTATAAGTTTTTCTCTCTCGCAAGAAGTGCAAATTGAAACTATAAGTATTGCATTAAATGTCACACTAAAACTACAAATTCGCATGTACAATTATTTTTTATATACACCGTCATTTTTTATGAATATTGTCTCAAACAAGACAAAAATGGTTCAAACATTTCTAAAAACATTCTACAATAAAGTAATTAATTTATAATTATTCGTCACATGTATGAGCTGTATTTTAGTAAAAAGGAATAATGCTACCGAAACAGAATGTTTCAAAAAACAAAAAAATCAAAGTAACTTTATATTTGAAGTTATGTTGGACAAACAGACTAGTTATTTATGTAATGTCCATTTCATATACACAATAAAGAAGTAAAAAAGTAAAAGATTATGATACAACTG
>BQNB010099943.1:0-24816 GCA_026074375.1 Tanacetum coccineum | reverse complement strand
CTCATGTGGTGACTTTCGTCTTGGCATATCCCAACCTTGCGGCTAAGTGACCACGCTTTTGACACCCCACAGAGACTAGTATCGGGACTCACGGACCTTAGATTTTAAAAACTCTCTGGTTTCCCGTATATACATAGCTTAAAAACAGAATAGTCAATGTTCAAAAGCATATTTGAATTTAACAAAAAGAAATCTACTTATTAATTCAAACATAATATTAAACATTTATGCAATTGTAACCCTCGACCTTTTAGAAGGCTGCAACATCGATTGTGAGCCGGCAAGATGCAGCAAACTTTTATCAGTCTCGGATTTTTATTCTTACTATGGGCTTTTTTTTAGAAGACTACAACATCGGTTGTGAGCCGGCAAGAGGTAGTAAACTTTTATCAGCCCACAGTTTTTATTCATTATATTATTTTTTTATTTTTTTACTTTTACTTTATATAGAGAAGACTTTTTTTTGAAAAATTCAAGTATAAATTTGAACTAAGACTAAAATGTTTGCTATACTCTACATAAAAATTGTTGATTTAGGTTTAATCTCCAAAAACAGAACGTATTATTAATCCGGTTAGAAGCTTATGGGAGAAAAAGCCACAAATTACACACATGAGCTCTTAAGATTTCCAAATAATCCTTGCTTAGCATCCAACTCATACTTAACTCTATCATTTTTTGTTCTTCGCGAATTCCCGCGAACGCTCAGCCTAAAAGTTAAGGAACAAGCTAGAGCTCAACACGCTCGATCGGGTCAAAATTTACTCTTATTCTACCCAGTAGGAAAGTTAAAATTATGACAAAACACTTATTTTATTTTTGAATTTTTTTAAAATTTTCATATTTTTTAAAAATTTTGGCGGGAAAACGGGGTACGTGAGAACAACGGGCAAAAGTAGGTAAGATCATATCGAAGATATACTACCCCATACTAAAATTAAACATTATCCTCAATGTTTCCTAGCCTAAGACTAAAAAAACCCCATACTAGAACTCAAAAAGTCGAATGCATAATCCAAGCATGGAGAAAGTATCACAAAAAACTTAGGCCGTTTATCAAGTATGCCAAAAGATAAATGTTAGTCGATAACAATCATAAGATATCAGATTTCCCAAAACTAATAGCAAGCAAAGGCTAGGAAGCTCGAGTGGACCGGGACAAAACACCGAACACGAGAGTCTTTAGAAAATTTTTGGTGAATCCTGCAAACAATCACAAGCACAAACAACAAGAATCGGAAGAGTACAAGCCTCCTCTTATCATAATAGAAATAAGAAAGAAGATAAAAGGATAAGCATGGGGTGCCTCCCACGTAGCGCTTTGTTTTTGGTAACCGAGTCTCATAGCTCGACTCGATCCCCGAATTTATTCGTCCTTGGAGAAAGTGTGGAGATCCTGGACTACCTTGGGTGGTAAGTCCTCTTCGAAGTAATGCTTCACACGATGACCATTCACCTTAAAGTTTGGACCATCGAGTTGAGATAACTCAATGGTTCCGTATGGAAAAACTTTGCTGATGGTGAAAGGTTGTAACACCCCCATTTTTACATATAGCAGTGGAAGCTAATCTGGGGTATTACTTCAAGGTACAACAGTCATAATCATAGAACAATTTGTATTTTGCATGGGGGTTTGATCGGTGAGTAGTGTTGCACCTGTCGTAGGAATGAGACGGGTTGGGGGGGGAGGGAGGGGGGGTGCGGGGGTATGGTGTGGGGGAAGGGGGGGTGGGGGGTCGGGAGGTGATCATTGTTTTAGGGTGGAGGGTGGGTGGGTGGGGGTGGTGTGGGGAGGTGGGGTGTGGGGGTAGTGGGTGGGGGGGGGGAGGGGTGGGTGGGGTGGGGGGGTGGTGGGGGGGGGGGGGGCGGATGATTGGGATCCGGGGTGGGGGTGGAGATTTGCGCAGGGGAGCCGGGTCGTGGGAGTGTGGGTGTGGGGCGCGGTGCGGGGTGTGGACGCCGGGGGGGGGAGGGCGGGGGGGTGAGGGGGGAGGAGGGGGGTGGGGTGGGGGGGAGGTTGGGGTGAGGGGGGGGGCGGGGGTATGGGAGGGGGGGAGGTGCTTCGGGCGTAAGGGGGGGGGGTGGGGGGGGGATCAGGGGAGAGGGTGGGAGGGGGGTGTGCTTGGGGTGGGAGATCGGGTGGGGGGTGGCGGGGGGGGGGGGTGGGTGGGGGGGGAGGAGAGAGTGGGGGGTGAGCGTGGTTGGTGGGTGTTTTGGGGGTGATGGTTGGGCAGCGATATGTGGGCTTTGGTTGTGGGGGGTGGAGTTGTTTTTGAGGTTTGCAGGCAGTACTCTTGGGTTTGATGGGGAGTGTGGGGTTTGGGTAACGTGCGATGGAGTGGGTGAGAGGATGGGGGGGTTGGGCTTTTGGTTAGTATTTGTTTTTTTTTTTTTTTTATTTTTGATTTTTTTCTAATTCTTATTTTTTTATTTTTTCTTTTATTTTTTTTTATTTTTTTTTTTTTTTTTTTCTTTATATATCAAAGATTTCTCATAAGCTTGATCATGAAGTCTTTAAGTTCATTAGTTGAAGTTCTAGTGATCACCCGCGGTTTTAAGATCGAAGTTAGCATGTTTCAAAGCCCAATATGCTTTATGCTCTAAATCGATAGGTAAATGTAAAAAGGACTTCGTACTCTTATTTGTAAGGCGTGCAACTAATTGGTTGTACTTAAAAGCGTTCGAAATACCCAACAAAGCAGTCATCTAGTTTGGTCAGTCATCGATGGCAGAGCTTTTTCTCCAACCGTTCCTTTCTAGAATACGTTTCATAACCATGATTTTTATTTATTTTTATTTTGGATTGTTTGTCACTCTCTTTTAAATTTATTTGATTATACTTTTATATTTAATGTTATTATTTCATTGTTTTGGATCTATTTATATAATTTCTATTTATTTATTTTATTAGGCGGGATTTATTTTTTGGACACCTACACTTGACGCTCGTCTTGAGGATGGTAAAGCGGTTAGCAAGATGATGTGTGACCCATACTTAGACATTACTTTAGCTAAATGAGCAATTACAAAAATTAGGGTCCCATGATCGCTTATAATAGCTCTAGGTGTTCCGAATCGGGCAAAAAGAGACTTTAAAATTTTTACTACAACTCTAGCATCATATTGGAATCAAAGCCTTTGCTTCAACCAATTTTGAAAGATAATCAACGGCTACGAGGATGTATTTATTCCCATGTGAAGATGGAAATGGTCCCATAAAATCAATACCCCATACATCAAAGATTTCACAAACTTGGATTGCGTTTTAAGGCATTCATTTGTTGTGAATTTTTGCTTGTCTTTGGACATGTATCACAAATTTTGATATTGTAGGGCATATCGATATATGGTTGGCAAAAGAAACCGGTGGATTCAATTACTTTCGAAAGTCGGTGTGAGATTGGCACTTTGATGGCCCCCCCGTGGGTCTTCATGAAGCTTTGTGTCCAATGATTCGTTGACAACGCCGGATATCAAGGCCCCTGTCTGTTGATATCAATAGCTTCTTCCCATGCTCACGCCGTCAAAGGATTTGATCTGCTACAAATACGGGAAAAAAGAGTAGGGTATAATCCCAAAATGATGTTTAATCGTCCTTGAAAAATTTCTTTCATTTAGTTGGAGTCGTTCTTTCCTTTGATGATAAAATTCCCCGCAATTGAAAATTTGCTTAGTGCTGCAAACCATGGGGATACTTGCGTTACCTTACGAGAAGTTTACCTATTAAGGTCGCGAGAGGAAACTTTTCATTCAACTTCCTTTGGGCGATAGCATATTTTCATACGGATTTTTCTAATCGAGGGAAAGTGTCGGCCGCGAGGATTCTCCGGCTCCTTTAGTCGGTTAATACGTTGATAATCGAACTTTAAAGGAGGAGAACCCACCGGGAAATCTTGCTTGGGAATTCTTTTTTTAGCAAGATGAGTATTTTATGGGTAGAGTGATTCCGTATTACACTACGCTTGTTGTCACAATGATGAGGTAAGATCGGAATTTTTCGAAGGCATACACCACGGCTAACATTTCTTTTTCCGTCGTAGTGTAATGCGATTCCGCCTCGTTCATTGTTTTGCTAGCATAGTGTATAGGTCTAAAGTGTTTTTCATGACGTTGCCCCAAGACTGCACAGACCTATGGGCAAGTAGCTCTGCATCGCACACATGAGCTCAACGGGTAGGTCCCAGTCAGGAGCAATCAAGATTGGAAGCTTCGAGTAAGTTTTTGTCTTTATTGTTTTGAAAGCTTGAATACAATCATCGGGAAAATGAACGGAGTATTTTCTTAAGAAGATGAGTCATTGGTCAGGAATTTTGGAAAAATGAAACTCCTTTATGAAATGTCGGTAGGAAACGGCCCAATGGACCTGAGAAGAAACTCCGAGAAAACCCTTAAACGATTGGTGGGATGAGGCTAACTTAGCAATAACATTGATTTGGCTTTTAACAACCGCTCACATCCCTCCCTTTTAGAGATACTTTAATTGCAAGGACAATGCCTTCTTATACCATTAAAACGACTCTTTTCCAAATTCAGACAAAGGATTTGGTCTCTTCACAACTTTGAAGCATCTTGTCTACACTGGAGAGGAGGCATTTTTTTAATGAATTCCCAATGACGAAAAGTCCGTCATGAAGACTTCCATTCGTTTTTTTTGATCATATCATGAAAGATAGCCTATCATACACCTTTTGAAATGTGCCGGTGCTTTGCATATAAACCAAAGGCCATGCGACGGTTAGGAGAACGTTCCTTCTAGGGACACGTGAATGTTGTCTTTTCTTGATCATGAGGGTGATGGGACTTGAAATAACCCGAGAAGTCTTGATAGGAAACCATCGAGAAAACATTAGCAAAACAAGCATATATTTGGCATTTTAGGTCTGTTTTTGGTTATTTCAGCTCGTTTTTAAAGGTAAAAGGTATGTGTGTTTAAGCACATACCAGTAGTCAATGCATACACGCCAACCCGTAACCAATTGAGTAGGGATCAACTCATTTTCATCATTTTCAACAACGGTAAAGCCACCTTTTTCGGTACGCAATGTACGGGACCCAAGGACTATCCGAGATTGGGTAAATTAATCTGGCGTCAAGGAGTTTTTCAACCTCTTTTTTTATGAAATCCTGGAATTTTGGATTCACCTGTCTTTGGTGTTGAACCGCCGGTTTGTAGTCCTCTTCCATAAGAATCTTGTAAGTACAAAATTCTGGGTTAATACCCTTGATGTCGGAGAGTTTCTAAGCGATGGCTCGCTTGTGTGACTTCAAAACCTTTATGAGAGTGGCTTTTTCCTCGACACTCATGTCTTTAGCAATTATGACAGGCAACTTGTTGTCACCTTCCAAAAATGCGTATTCGAGATGAGGAGGTAAGTCCTTGAGTTCGACTTCGGGAGGTTCATCAGTTGAAGATTTATCAGTTTTAGCTTCACAAATTTTCAGTTCTTTTCGAATTTCAGGAAAATAATTTCCTTGATTGGGAGGGGGTGATGGATCATCATTGAGAAATGATTCAAGAAGAAGAATATCCCCCTCCTGGTCATAGTAAGAGTCATCAACTTCCGGTGAAGTTGGATCATCTTCAAGAGCGAGGAAAGCATCGACTTCCTCAAGAAGAAAATCACTATCCCCAAAGGGAGTGAGAGTCGGAGAAGAGGTAGAAACGATCGGGTCATAGTAAGGAGTGGGATTGCCACTTGCGATCACATCGGAGAAACCGAGAACTTCTTGAGAATACTCCTCACAAGCCATTTCAATGATGTCGATTCGGTTCGCCGTCATATCATCGTAATTAGAGGAATATCTAAAAGTTTGGTCAAGATTAAATGTTATGGCTTCTTTTCAAACACGAATAGTTAATTCTCCTTCGTAAACATCAATCAAAGCACATCTGGTTTTTAAGAAAGATCTCCCGAGAATTAGAGGAACTCGGGGATCGGCATCAAAGTCTACGACTACAAAGTCGGCGGGAATTTTGAACTTTCTACTTTTTAGGTAAACAACTTCGGCGTTACCAATTGGTTTGGTAATCGAACGTGTTAAACCAAGACTATTAAACTCATCTATATACGTAATAATTGATATGCACAGCGGAAATTATAAGAACACAATATTACTAAACAAGGTTTTCTATTAATCACTTACCCCAAGATCAAATGATCTTGGGGATAAACTAACTATAACTATGCTAACTATTAGACTCTCATTGGAGAGTTATAATTCTATTCTGGATGTCTATACCAGACGCCTACCCCCTCTTTATATAATAGAGGGAGGTTACAATAAAACCCTAGCTTACATATTAAGCTAACCTAATATTACATCTTAAGTCCTTGTTTGTTTCTTCTTCTTTATTGTTGCATATAAGTGATATTGGTAATCATCAACTCAAGTATAATTCCCAACATCTTCCCCTGATTTTGATATTTAACAAAACAATCTTCATGAAAGGAAACATGTGCTTCCCCTTGACTTAAGATCTCCCTTGAACAGCAACCATAATAATAATAGCTCAATCATAAATCTACTTTACCCCCTTTTTGTAATTATCCAATAGGGGTCTTGTATAGATATGCAACTTGTGAATGCTTCCCCTCAAGTGGTGCATGTAGATGGTAAATAAACAATAAGCTTCCCCTTAACATGTTTACCATCTCTTGAATCATAAACTCAGTAGGCTCCAAGTAGTAATTATTGATGAAGAAAAATGAGTATTACCCATATGTTGAAGAAGTAGAATCTCCCAAGCTTGGTTCTTATGTCTTGCACTATCCACGTGTCGTCGTGTTAGGAATAATGTTTTCTTAACTTAGTACCGACAGTACAAATAGTTAGTACCGACAATTATACTTAGTACCGACAGTACAAAGTAGTTAGTACTGTTAGTTGGTATTACGTTAGTAATAAATTAGTTAGTCCCTAGACAAGAAAGTTAAAAAGATATTTAAAAGAAAATTTTGAATATATTTCAGAAAGATATGTAAATCATTAAGGGTAACCTTAAGATATAAAAGGAACCCTAGGCATAGTTAGAAACAAGAGTTCAACACAAGATTATACAGAACATACAATATCATAGTTAGCAATCTGTGATCCTCAAGAACACTTTAATAAAGTTGTTATCCAGATTGATTCCATTGTCTTCTAGTACTGTTTATGATTCCGAATTAACATATAGTATCATAATCCAATGTTCTACATATCAGATGTATTGTATACATCTTTGACTATCATCCCTTTATTGGTTGCAAAGAATCATTCATTAGAAAAAGGAACCACGTTGGTATCCCCAGAGCACTATGAGAAACTCTGAATACGAAGAACAATTAAAAACCAGTTAGTACATCTCCAACCACAAGACTAAACATGCAGGACCACAGATGAGCAACCACACCACCTGCCTCTACAAGAAGACACAACAAACACCATCAAACAAACTCCTCATAAAGTCAACCATAAGCTGCCTATTCTCAAAAAGGGAGAAATGACATATGTGCTATGAAGATGGAACACTATCTGGCCCATACAGACTATCCAATTTGGGAGGTTATCCAAAATGGGAATGGTCCTGTGTCAGTCACATTGGATACCACAGGACAGATTAAAATTTTGCCTCCTAAAACTGCAGAAGAAATGGTGCTGAGAGAAAGAGAAAGAAAAGCTAGGACCACCTTGCTAACTGGCCATACCAGAAGAACAACTAGCTAAATTCCACAAAAGACTGATGCAAAAAGATATGGGAATGCCCATAAAATCCAATTGGTGGAAATGATGAATCCCAAAAAAATGCAGAATTACATCTTGAAGCAACAGTTTGAAGGTGAATCAGTGTATCCAACTCAATGGGATTCACAAGGCTATGAGAGGTTCCAAAGTCCTTCTCATCAGCTAGAGATTATGGAGCAGGTGTATTCTACAGAGATGCAAATCAAAAATTTCAAGATCTCTACCTTCTGCTTGGTTTACAAGTTCCTTAATTATTGAACAAACCAGGAAATGGACAGTCTCAGTTTTGATGACTTGTACAACAATCTGAGAGTCTTTGAAAATGATGTAAAGAGCCCTACTGCATCATCTTCCAACATGCAAAAACATAGCATTATGTTTCAGAAAACAACAATAGTACTATAAAAGTAGTACTGCTTAATGGTGTTCCCCAACACTTCTAGTCCATTGTTCAAAGCATGAACAAACATCAACATCATCATATTCCTTGCTGCAAAGTCAATCTAGTTTCCTCAACTGGATCATGAAGACTTGACCAAGTTGATGAATATGACCTTAAGAAATGAACTTGAAATGGAAAGTGGCAATGATCACCATGAGAATAAAGAAGTTCCAAAAGAAACTGGTAGAAAAGCTACAGTTTGATGCAAAAGAACTTGTTTGGTTTATGATAAAACCAGGGGAGGATTGTTGGGGGGGGAAGGGGGTAAGTGGAATGCTACAACTGCCACAAAAACAGGGCATTTTGCCAAGAGAGTGTAGAAACAAAGTAAGAGAATAGTGAGGAGAGATGGAAGGAATACTGGAAATAGTAGAAGGAGAAGAACTGGAAAGAGATATGAAAAGAATAACTAGAAAAGAAAGAAGAGTCTAAAGCATTAGTGCAGTTGATGGAGAAAGTGTTGACTGGACAACTCAATTAAAGATGATGACAACTATGCTTTCATGCTAAAACACTCAGGATCAGACACTCAGTACCTTCTTGTTCAATGATTGTAAAGAGTTTATGCTAACATTAAAAGACTGTATGATACTCAAAGAAGCAACTAGATCATGCTAGGTGTTGAAATAAAAGCTTATACTCAGGTCTAAAGAAAGTTGAAGCACAGTTAGTTGTCCATCAACTAAACAACTTTGGTAGAACAAAAGATCAAATTTATGAAAATATATTAAGATATAAAACGATGTAACTAACATACCAAAAACATGTTGCTAAAGCTCAAAAAGAAAAGATGATTAAATGTAAATAGAAAACAAAGATGGAACATTCTTCAAAAAATCATGGGTAAAATAATAAATTATCTAAGAGTGTCAGGGTAAATTTGGTGCTTGGGTATGGTGATTACAGATATAGTGGGAATTTGAGTATGAAAATAAGTTGTTTTCAAGTGCTTTAGGTGCAATGCAAGTGATTTCTGAAAATCCACCTTTGCATAAAAGGCTTGCTAAAACTTGTGAAATGCAAGCAGTTCCTCCACCCATGACAGGAAATTATTTGCCCTCTGGACCTGATATTGAAATAGATGACTCACAATATACTTATGGTCCAGAAAAGACTCAACCAAGTGAAATTAATACCTGTAACTCTAACATTAGTGCAGAAACATCTGAATTAGTGTCTGAACCAGTTGTCAATAAAACAAATATAGAAGTTCAACCTAAGGTTTGGTCTGATGCTCCTATCATTGAGGAGTATGAATCAGATAGTGATGATGAGTTTGTGACAGTAAAAATAGAAGGTCGTGATACACCTAGTTTTGCTACCAAGCAAGTAGAAAAAAAAAACTCCTAGGGAAAATGTTAAGAATCAGACTTACAAATAGTCAAAAACTAAGGTTTAACCACAAAGAGTTTGGACATGGAATACTCAAAGAGGATTTTTGTCTTTAGTAATTAGTCATTTGATAAGAGATTGTCATTATCAGAAAAATTGCTAAACAATCGTACCTACAAACAAAATATGTCTAAGGGTAATGGTACAGGGGTGAGGAAACAAACATGGAACAATGTTCAAAGGGTAAATAAACAAAATCAGTTTGTACCCTTGGCAGTACAAATAAGAACTGGAACAAATCCAGTTAATGCTGCTAAGGCTAGCAGTACTAACAATTTTAGTACTGCTAGACAAAGTGTTAACAACAGAAGTACAAACAGCACTGCTCATAAAAGTTAATACTATTCACCCATGAATGAGTAGATGTAAGATCAGCAAATGTTTTTCCATATACTAATTCACCATCATCGAAACCTTTAAAAGAACAAACAGTACTAAAAACAATTCTTTCAAACCAAAAGGTTTTGTACTTGCTAAGGTAAAAAGAAAGTTGATTACAGTTGAGGAAAAATGGCATTGCTGTCAAGTCATCAGCAAGTTTGTAGAATGGTAGTATACCTGGATACAATAATGGATATGCTCTCCAAATACAATGGTGGATCTAGCCTTAGAATTATTCAACTTTCAAAGGATCCACTAGGCATACTCAAGCCCCAACAGGCATGTGTCCCTAATAGATGTCTAATCACTTCTTTTAAATGTGCAAAGATAATCCCACATTGAAATCTTCAGAATAAAGGAATTATTGATAGTGGATATTCCAGGCACATGACAGGAAACAAGGCCTACCTTGCTGACTATCAAGACATTAATGGTGGCCCTGTTGCCTTTGGAGGTAGTAAAGGCTATATTACAGGTAAAAGGAAAATAAAAACTGGTAAGCTAGGACTATGAGGATGTAAGCTTAGTGAAAGAACTAACAGCCTTCAATCTTTCTCTTTGTCACAAATGTGTGACAAAAAGAACAAGGTTCTTTTTACAGACACTGAATGTCTTGTTATTGTCTCCTGATTTTAAGTTACCTGATGAAAATCAAGTTAATAATATTACTTAAAGTCCCTAGACAAAACAATATGTACAAGTATTTCAATTTAGCAGAACCATTGTTCCTTTAAGAGGTTTGGCTTGTTTTAATTGCAAAGGCTACAACTAAATGAATCTAACTATGGCATAGGAGGTTGGGTCATGTAAAATTTTCAAAACTTAGAATAGACATGTGAAGGGAAACCTGTCAGAGGTTTACCTATAAAGCTTTTCAAATGACCACATCTTGTGTTGCTTGTCAGAAAGGAAGCAACACAAAGCTTCTTGTAAGCCCAAGTTTAGTTAGCTCTATTATTCAAACCCTACAGACTTCTTCATATGGACTTGTTTTTGGACCCTACCATCTGTAGAAGCATAAACATAAGACCTATTGTTTGGTATCACTGATGATTTTTAGCAGATTTAGTTGGAACATTTTCTTGAGAACTAAGGATGAAACTAGTGCAATCCTTAAGGAATTTTATAAGACAAATAGAGAACCAATTGAATCAAAAGGTTAAAATTCTTAGATGTGATAATGAAACAGAATTTAAAAACAAGGAGGTTATTGAATTTTGTGGTTTAAAAGGGATCAAGAGGGAATACAGCAATGCCAGAACTCCACAACAAAATGGAGTTGCTGAGAGAAAGAACAAGACCCTTATTGAGGCAGCAAGAACCATGCTTGCAGATTCATTTTACAACACTTTTTGGCTGAAAGCAGTTATTTACTGCTTGAATGTTCTACACAGGGTATTAGTAACCAAGCCTCATGAAATAAGACCCCTATGAACTTTTAACTGGTATAACACCATTATAAAGTTAAATAAGACCTTTTGGTGCCATGTGACCATCTTGAACACCATAGACCACTTAGGCAAATTATGAAATCTGATGAGGATTTTGGTTGGGTATTCTCTACAAAGCCAGGCTTTTAGGATATACAATTTAGTAACCAAAAGAGTTGAAGAAAACCTGCACTAATCTTCTAGAGAACAAACCCAATGTTGCAGGAAAAAGGCAAATACCCAAAAAAAATTGGCCCCCCCCCCCCCTTTTTGACCTTGATTGAATTTGACTAGATTCTATAAACTATCTTTCTGTTAGTCAGAGAATCAAGCTAACATTCATGCAGGTCAACAAAAATCTAACCAAAATGCAGGTACACAAGACAAAATTGTTGCAGGGGATTCTGAAAAAGAAGATGAATCTGCTCAAGACTGTTTTGAAGTTCCATTCTGGCATTCCTATTCTTCCACAAACACCTCTTCTTCAAAATCAGATAAAAAGAGAGGAAGTCCAAGAGAGGAAGAACAAATCTTTTTGGATGATCTTGCAAGACTTCAAAGGCAAGAAAAGGAAGCTAATGAGGAAGCTGAAGCTCTCAGGAAGGATTTTGCACAAGAAACTGAGAACTTAGTTACTCAGGCAGAAGCTGCTAAGTCTAGCAGTACTAACATTTTTAGTACTGTTAGCACAACAGCTAAAGCTAGCGGTACTAACTTTGTTAATACCGTTCGCATGCCAGTTAGTACTGCCAGTGCAAATGAGGGTCAATCTCTTTCTGAAACAACCAATTCCCAAGAAGATGACAATGAAATACCTCCCCTTGAGGATATTCATGAAGATGCTACTGATGGTATCTTTACACATTCATCTTATGATGATGAGGGTGCAGTGGCTGACTTCACAAATTTGGAAGTTATTATGAATGTTAGTCCTAATCCCACATCAAGAATTCATCCCTCTCATCCTTCCACACTTATTCTAGGAGATCCAACATCAAGAGTACAAACAAGAAGCAAAGTCAATAAAAGTTCTGAAGCTCATGCTCTTGTTAGTTATGTTCAAAAGCAAAGGAGAACCAATCATAAGGACTTTACATAATTGTTTTGTTGCTTGTTTTCTATTCAACAGACCCAAGAATATTTCATAAGCTCCTTGAATATTAAAGCTGGTTTATGCTATGCAAGAAGAGTTGTTGCGGTTTGAGATTACAAAAGTTTGGATTCTAGTAGTATTTGCCATATGGGAATATAGGCTATCGGTACAAAGTGGTGGATCGAAATAAGAAGGATGAAAGAGGAGTGGGTTGTGAAAACCAAAGCTAGATTGGTTGCTAGAGGACACAGGCAAAGAAGGAATAGATTATGATTGAAGTTTTTGCTCCTGTGGCTAGAACTATGAAGCCATCAGGATCTTTTTAGCATTTGCCATTCAAATAAGCTTAATAGTCAATCAATGGATGTGAATAAGTGCCTTACTCTATGGGCAAGATTACTGAAGAAGTAAAATGTGTCTCAAACCACCAGTTTCCAATTATCCTAAGTCTCTCAGAAAGTCTACAAAGTGTTTAAAGCTTGTATGACTTCATCAACTCCAAAAGCTTGGTATGCTACTTTATCCACTTTCTTGTTGAAAATGGATACAGAATAGGGACAATAGACAAAACCTCTTCTGAAGAAAAGACAAACATGAATCATTTTAGTTCAAGTCTAATATGGATGATATGCCATCATTGGGTCTACAAAGAAGTCTTGGTGTGAATAAATTTGAGCTTTGATGAAGAGTAATTCAGATGAGTTCAATGGGTGAGCTCCACTTCGTTTCTTGTCAACAAGTCAAACATATCCAAATTTTTTTTGCATTTTTATAAGTCCAGGATAAGTATGTGCTGAAATCCTGAAGAAGTTTGACTATGCAAATGTTATAAAGACTGCCAGTACACCATTTAGACGTCAGATGCCATTAGTCAAAGAGATGAACCAGGTGATGTTATGTCCATCTTATAGATCAATGATTGGCTCCTTAATGTATGTGACTGCCTTCTAGCCTGACATTATGTTTGCAGTCTGATGCTTGTTCTAGGATTCAAGTCACGTCCAAAGACTTCTCACTTTAATTGCTGTCAAAAGAATTTTTAGGTACCTAAAGGTAAACCCAAACTGGCCTTGGTAACCTAGAGAGTCTTCAATTGACTTTGGAATCCAACTCAGATAGTTGATTATGCTGGTGCAAATCTAGACAGGAAATCCACAACAGGAGGTTGTCAATTTCTTGGCAGAAGACTCATTACTTGGCAATGCAAAAAGCAAACCATTGTGGCCACTTCAACAACAGAAGCTGAATATGTTGCAGCTGCAAGCTGCTGTGGCCAAGTGTTATGGATTCAAAATCAAATGTTAGACTATGGGTTCAACTTCATGAACACAAAGATCTACATTGATAATGAAAGCACCATTTGCATTGTGAAGAATCCAGTATATCATTCGAAGACAAAGCATATTGCTATTAGGCACCACTTTATTAGAGATGCTTATGAGAAGAAACTCATACAGGTGCTTAAGATCCACACTAATGACAATGTAGCTGATCTACTAACCAAGGCATTTGATGTTAGCCGATTTCAGTTCTTGGTTGTTCAATGGGATTGATAAATCCATAGCACATTGATTAAAGGGAGACAAATTGATTTGGTTTTCTTGTGGATGAAAGAGGTAAAACACTCTATTGCAAATCAAACTTGTCCAAAGAAACCTCTAAAAATACTTTATTGCTCCACCTTACTACCTCATCAAGATCAACCACCATCATCAAGCCATATCTAACCATCCAACAATGCTATGTACACTTTCGAGAGTAAGAAATATGCTCAAAGATGTTCGTGCTAAGATTTCAGGGTAAGAATTCTCTTAAGAAGCATATTGAAGACATGAATTAAGTTAGACCAACCAAATATTATTTTTTTAGTAAAATTGGTTAGTATGTGTTGATGGTGAGGGGAAGATAGAATAGTGAGTCATGGTTAGATGGCTTTAAGAAGATCAAGAGAGTCACTAAGAAGAGTTACTGATGGTGCTGAAGCATTTCTGATACTTACTTTGTTCCTTCTATGTTTGGAAAAAGTTAGTACCGACCATGCAAAGTTAGTACCGCTGGGCAAAGTTTGTACCGCTTAAGAGTCGATTGAAGAAAAATACCGCCAAGGGTACAAAGTGTAAATTGGAACATTTTCTTTAAAATTAGGTCACCAAAACCTATAAGAATCCATCTCAATCAACACACATACCTCAAGCAATCACTCCAACTTACAATTCTTCATTACAAGCCTAATCTCTCTTACCGACGATCTCTCTCTTCTAAGCAACATGGCCGCTCTTGAGTCCTGTCCTAAGCACAATATGATTGCATACTTGAAAAAGACTGAAGGGAATGTTGAGTTTCATGAAGTCATTGATTTTCTTTGGAGAAGTTATATTTTTCATGCACTCACTGTAAGTCCTGTTGTTACGAGCCATATTTGTTTGAACATTTTGATGTCTGCTACGTCCAAACAATCAACACATGTAAGGCACATAACTGCCAAGTAGCTGGCAAAGTTGTGTCTATCTCGGAAGCATCAATTCGAACTGAACTTATTTTTGATGATGCTGATGGGATAGACTCATTACCAAATCAAGCTATCTTTAATGCTATTTTTTTTTCCTTTCTTTTTTTCTTTTTTTTTTTTTTTTTTTTTTTTTTTTTTTTTTTTTTTTTTTTTTTTTTTTTTTTTTTTTTTTTTTTTTTTTTTTTTTTTTTTTTTTTTTTTTCACACCCTTTCAGCTTATTAATATGAAGGGGATTTTTAACTGTTTTAACATTTAATAAAGCATTGTTTTTCACCCCAATGAAGGTTTTTATTTCACACAATTAATCATTGTTTAAGTTCTAAAAGTACCTCTTGGGATCAAATTTCTACAAATATTGCCACTACTGTAATTTGTTTATCAACTAATCAAAAGTATAATTTTTCAAAATTAATTTTTGATGGTATGCTTAGACATCTAGAGGCTAAGAAGAAGTTTGTAATGTATCCTCGTTTTATTTCTATATTTTTAGATAGACAATTAGCTAATATAGATGTACCTTTAGATCACTTTCCTGTAAATAGTTTAACTAGTAAAGTTTTTTCTTTTATGGTTAAAAAGGGCAAACATTTCTCAGGCAAAATTACACCTTTGTTTGATAATATGTTGGTCCAACCAACTCAGAAGAGGTGCTTCCTTCAGAAAGACTATCTAAGCCAACCTCACCCTCTCCACACCCACTAGGAAGCCCAAATGAGTCACTGCCTGACTCACTTCTTGCTCAATCCCAAGGGAGGTACAATTGACAACAATCTGACCTCACCAAGTCCTTCACCCAAACCATCACCACAACCTTCACCCACTCCTATTATTCCTGATTCAAATCCCAGACCAGACTGGTTAGAATCTTGGATATCATTCAGTCCAATGATCAATCCATTTAGGGAAGAGGAAGCAATACCCTCCAAAATGTCCTAAGAACTTTGTATCTCTTTATTAAACAGGTTTCAGTTCAAGCCAAAGAAATTAACTCTTGAAGGCTAAGATCTCAAAGCTCAAGAAGAAATGCTACATATGTCACCAAAACATTTTAAAAGATATCAGAAGAGAATCACAAAGAGCAAGTAAAAAAGGAAGAGAACTCTCAAAGAAAATAGGTGCAGCAAGAGTCTGTATCCAAACAAGGGAGGAAGAATGCAAAAGGAGATGGTAAAGCAAAAGAAAATGCATCAAAGTGAAGGAGGTCAAAATACATGATGAAAGAGAAGACAAAGAAAATGAGAAGTTTAGTCTTAGAACTGAAGCATGAGTTAGTACTGCTAAGAAAAGAGTTAATAACCGACTTTGAAAAAGGGTTAGTAACCGACAGACCCAAACTTAGTACTGACGATTTCAAAGTAGTACTGAAGAACAAAAGGAAAGTACGATATCAAGTTGATGCTCTGAGAGATCTTTAAAGGATCTGAGACAAGGAGAAGGTACTGAAGAGAAAGATTGTGAAAGTACCACTGAACAAAAGAAAAGTACTTGCAGAGCAAAGAGTAGATTCTGAAGCTCAAACCTAAGGAAAAAATGCTTCTTCATAGCTTCTCAAACATCCACTCTGACACCCTCTTCTGTATATTTGTTGATGAGAAACCAATAGCTACACTTCTCATCAACATGAGTAAAGCCAAAGCTGTCTCCAAAGAAAAAGAGAAAGGTGTAGAGTTGAAGGATGTTGAAGAAATTGAAAGAACAAGGCCTACTTCTACAAGATCACTTCTCCACTTTAAAACCTCTTCCAAAGATTGATCCTAAAGAACAAAGGAAAGAAGTAATATTGAAAGAGGAGGAATGAAATGTTTTTCCTGAAAGTAAAGATGATTGATATTCCTCAAGCTGTAAAAGAAAATTTAAGGCACTTGAAGTGATGGAATAGTTGGCAAAGGAAAGTTCAAGAAGAAGGGAAGCTGAAGAGGAGAAAAATAGATTGGCTGAATAAGAAGCAACAAATGAAGCTCTCGTTAAAAACTTTGATGATGTTAAAGCAAGAATTAAGGCAGACAGAATACTTGCTGAAAAGCTTCAAGGGCAAGAAAGAGAGCAGTTCACAATTGAAGAAAGAGCTAAGTTCCTTCATGATACAAATTTGCTGCTCAGAGAAGAGGTTCCTTGCTCACAAAGATTCACAACCATCAGAATAAACCACCAAGCAAGAATCCAACTCGAGATCAAATATAACCTACTTAAAGCATGTGGGAAAACTACAACAGCTAATTGAAGATCAAGAAGTTTGAAGACATTCATGCTTGTATGAAAAGATTAAGAGATTTAATAAGATTTCCATCTCTGCTAGATCATCACAAGATGAAAGGTTTATCAAGAGGATGAATGTAAAAAGGATCTGTTTATTCCAAAATGAAGTGATCAAGGAATAACCAAAGGAGAATTCAAGATAGAGATAAAAAAGAAGAGAGTACTAAAAAAGAAAACTTGGTACTAGGAAGAAAATGAAGTCAAGAAAAAGAAGATAAATTCAAAACACTCTGAGGATGAAAGGAAAAAGAAGAAGAGAACTAAAATGTATTTATCTATAGTTCATGGATGAAGAAAAAGAATTAGACAATAATTCAATTGACAAAAATATCCTATCATTGACTGTAGACATGTGGTCTTGGAACAAAACCACAGTTGATGAAATCCAAAGAAGAAGAGATCAATCAGAATGTGATAACAAGAAGCAATGGACAGCAAAATAGCTTTAGTATTTTTACGACAGTAATTGTCCATAGTCATTTATTGATAGAGAAGATCTAAATGCTGTGTTTTAACTGGTAAATGGAATAAATACCAAATGAATGCCTGAAGTTTTGAAAGAGGTTCTTTGGAGGGAGATTTGAATGTTTTGTTCAAATCCAGATGAACAAGATGATTTTGAGTCACAACATTAAATGGGAGGTAATCATTTGGAAGTTGCACAGTTCCTTCAGGAGTACATAACTTGATGACTCATGCAGATAGTCATTTCACATGCAAACAGAGAAGAAGTAGTCCTTTAAGTAAGGAAATAGTAGTGCAAATGACAAAATCTAAAATTGGATCTGAAGAAGAAATTACAAATGGCATTGGGAATTGATGAAGTATTTATCAAGAAGATACTTTCTGTTATAATATCTAAAGAACAAGGCCTGAAGGAAGTGAGAAGGGATTGAGTGTGTGACTAACCACCACAACAACAAAATTGTTCTCAATTCACCAGCATAATCGGCAAAAGAATTGGCTAGTCCACAAGCAAAACGGACTTGGGGTAAAGACTTCTCAATCGTGTTTATGGTTTACATTACCAAAAATTGTAGGGCAATCAACTCACCTTGCTTCATGGTTAAGACTTGGCTAGTCCAGGATCAAACATTTCTTGGTAAAGGCTACTCAAATCTGTTGATAGCTGATAGTTTGCTAAAAACTATATGGTTTATCAAAGCACCATGTTATAAGAA
Source organism: Tanacetum coccineum (assembly GCA_026074375.1). Lineage (NCBI taxonomy): Eukaryota > Viridiplantae > Streptophyta > Magnoliopsida > Asterales > Asteraceae > Tanacetum > Tanacetum coccineum. The sequence continues at coordinate 6,406 of BQNB010099943.1, read as the reverse complement.
TGGAGCATTGGCTTGTCCAAACTCAAACGGTAATTGGTAAGAACAATCAAATCCGTTGATGGTTTGACATTTTAAACCAAAACTGTATGGTAGGTAACTCACCATAATCTTAGATCAAGAGATTATATATCCCAGTAGCCAACGGCTACTGTGTAAAGGAACATCAAATCCGTTAATGGCTGGTAGTTTTGCCAAAAACCTACAAGCCAAACTTAGTTTGGATTGTGTACAAAATGCTGCTGAGTAGCGAAAAGAGTGTGCAGATTTTCTGTGACAAAGAGACAAAAGAATGCAGCTAAAGAAAGATAAGATACAAGATCTAAAGAAAAGCTAAAGAATGTTTGGATACATCCTCTGTGCATCAAGTTCTTAAAGGATTGAAGAAACATGAAGTTAAAATAGTTTAACATTCATGTTTAAGGGAGGATTGTTAGGAATAATGGTTTCTATACAGTACCGAGACAGAACAAATAGTTAGTACCGACAGATAGACTTAGTAACCGACAGTACAAATTAGTATATTACTGGTTAGTTAGTTATTTACCGTTAGTAGTAAATTAGTATTAAGTACCTATGACAAATAATTTAAAAGATAGTAAAATAAAGATAATTTTTGAGATATTTGTCAGAAAGATATGTAAGCCTTTTAGGGTTATCCTTATGATATAAAAGGAACCCTAGGCATAGTTAGAGACAAGAGTTCAACACAAGATTATACAGAACATACAATATCATAGTTAGCAATCTGTGATCATCAAGAACACTTTAATAAAGTTGTTATCCAGATTGATTCATTGTTCTTCTTAGTACTTGTGTTAAGATTCCGCATTAACATATAGTATTCATTAAATCATTGTTTCTACATAGTCAGTTGTATTTATACATCTTGACTATCATCCTTTATTGGTTGCAAAGATCCATTCAGTAGAAAAAGGAACCACACGTCGAAATTATACAAATGCTGGTAATCATTTGATAATTATAAGTAGACCGCAACCTCTTGACAAAAATCCTCATCTTCTATGAGACACATACTAAGTGATAGCAAATGTACTAGTAAGCACCATAAAAAGATCGTAACCCCACGTTTGCCTAGAATCGTCAAGTCTTCGTCACCACATTATAAGCACGAACAAGTTATCTTTAAATGTTGTCAGCCATTTAAGATATAATAAGACACGCACCTGTGAAAATCAACTACAACATCATATAAAAATAACCAATCTTCATCAAAAATAATCACTCCAAACGAGCCATCTGTTTGAATCAGTAGCATAAATCATTTCTTCCTTTAGTGCGAAAGAGACATGCGTATTACAATCATGTAATAAAATGTCTTTGTATAATTCTTTTAGACAATATTAGCATGACTATCACTACTATTGCCGATAGTCTCATGAGCTCCGTCCGCATCACGACCAGTATCCAATCCAATGTCAAGGGCTGATCGTATTATACTCCTACAAATATTTGTAAAGAGTATGAAAACTTTTTCCATTCAAGAATTATATCATACACTAAACCGTCAAAACGATCCATACACATCATCATTATTAGAGATCCAAACGCGTCCATAAGTGTGTGTCGTCCGATATCGTATAACACTAGGAGAATTAACTTGCTTTATCGGACAAGGCTAGCAGAATATAACTAGCAAAACAACAACTAAACAAATCTCCAATTAAGTGGACCTTTTTTGCTGTCACAAATCAGTCGCTATCTGCAGTTATTGGACACAATATTTCTGTCACTGATCTTAGCGAATCCGTCACTATCTTGAGTCACCTCCTACTCCAGTGAATTGATAGTGACACATTGTCTGTCGCTGTACTTCGTTGTTGAGGTGCTAACTCACCAGAATAATATTATAGCCACCAGACTAACTTTTGATAACAACCAGTATTAATCCAAATGGGACAAGTATTAACATACTAAACCATAATTAATATTTGAACAGTGGCAGTACTAAACAACTACCCTACCAGTATTAAGTTTGGACACTTAAGCACTATTAAATGTCTTCTTTGCAGCGTTGCATTAGAAACATGATACACAATCATCCCACACGATAGTCATATGAACAAAGAAAACCCAATATTTACTAATTGTTGCATACCATAGATAAAAAACGTGAAAAATACCTTTTCTGCGGCCAAATTCATCATAGCATAACTTTTTATCAAAAGCTTATCTTGACGATCGCTCTGGTCAGATTGTAGATATATATGTGTAGAACCTCCGTTCAAAATTTCATTACGATCCAACGGTTAACGAAAAAGTTATGACCGTTTTACCCACACTGCCCATAAGTAACGAACATAAAAACCATATACGAATTTACGGTTTCTTCTTCATTCTTCGACCATAAAACCTTGAATCCTAGATATCAAGAGCAACCCGCTCTGATACCAACTGTTAAACCACGATCTTTTAACTCATCTAGGATCAGTAATATTGATATGCACTGGGGTGGGGGGGGGGGGGTGGGGGGGGGTGGGGGGGGGGTGGGGGGGGGGGCGTAAATTATAAGAAACACAATATTACTAAACAATGTTTCTATTAATCACTTACCCCAAGATCAAATAACTTGGGCTAAAGTAACTATAACTATGCTAACTATTAGACTCTTATTGGGAGAGCTCTAATTCTATTCTAGATTCTATACCAGACGCCTACCCCCTCTTTATATAATAGAGGGAGGTTACAATAAAACCCTAGCTTACATATTAAGCTAACCTAATATTACATCTTAAGTCCTTGTTGTTTCTTCTTTCTTTATTGTTGCATATAAGGTTTTGTAATCATCAACTCAAAGTATAATTCCCAACAAACGGTCTGCAAGTTCAAGAGTCATACAAGTAGGAGTGAGCCATAGAGAAAGCTTTTTTCCACACGATAATGGCATGAGATTTATGCTAGCTCCAAGATCAGCCAAGGCTAAGCACTCTTCCATTCTGGGAAAATCACATGGTATTAGAAATTTGCCGTGGTCTCTAAGTTTTTTAGGTAACTTGTTTAGGATAACCGCCGAACAATGCTCATTCAAAGGAGTTCTATCATCTCCACTTATTTTTCTTTGTTTCCAATTAAAGCTTTAAGAGTCGAGGCAAATTTGGGCATAAGAATCAAAGCATTCGCTAAGCTAATTTCGAAACTCATATCTTGGATGATTTTGTTCTAATTTCGTCTCTCTGATGTGCGTTAAGCTTTTTCACGTGCTTTTCATCATTACGTCACATGGATATGGAATTACCTGGTTCAATTCGGCATCGAGCACTACGGAGTTACAACGGCTCAGAATTTTGGTACTTGGGAATTGAACTTAGACAACCTTAGTTGATGTCTTCGGTACTTCCATTATTAGTAGGATGCACTGTGTCCTTTGTTACCTCGGTTTCATGTTCTACTACTTTAGGAGGAGAAGAAGTAGTAGGAATCGTGGGTCCTTGATAAGAAACACCACTTCGGGTGGTAATACCCTTCAAATCTACCTTCGGTTAGTAATGGTATTACTAGGGAGTGTCCCTGAACCTAAAGTAGAAGCGGTATTGGAATTCACAAACTTGGAAAGCATGTTCGTTAAATTAGTCATTTGATTTTGCAAATTCTGGTTTTGGTCTTGCATGTTTCTCATCACTGCATCATTAGCTTTAACATAACTTTAAAAATCGTTCTTTGTCACACCTTGTGTTTGCGGAGCTGGAGCTTGGTAAAGTTGAGCTTGGTGAACCGGGGGTTGATTAATCGGAGGTCGATAAATTTGGCCTTGGTTGTAGGTATTTCCCCAGTTTTGGTTGTAACGGTTTTGGTTATTTCCTTGGCTTTGTTGAACGGGAGGAAAACCGGGAGGTCAAATTTGATTAGCAATCAGGGCTTGGTAACTGGTATTTCCTTAATTGAAATTAGCTGCGGCTGCTTGGGAAACAAATTCTTGAATATTGTCACGATAAACGTTACCATCGGTGGCAGGACAATTTTGGTAAGAATGAGCACTTCCACCAGTAACACAACTTTCCTCGACCGCTTTAACAGGAGTGGGAGCTTGGATTTGGTTTTTCTTTTCGAGAAGTAAGGCTTTCACCATATCTTTAAGTTCGGCAACATCGGGAGAGATACCGGGGATAGAACTACTCGAACTCACTTTTGCAACAACCGGTTTGTTACGTGAATTACGAACTTTGGATTTGCTTTCAATGATTCTTAGGCAATCACGGGGCATTTTATCCAAAAAGTTACCACCCGCAGCGGAATTTAACGAATCTTGATCGTTAGAGTTCAAGGCATTATAGATAATGTATCAAGTTGATGCAGTTCAGAAAATCCATTGTTAGGATCTGGTACTAGATAGATCTTCTAGCCTATGTGGTTGTATAATACTTATGTAATCACAAGTATATACGTGCGAGTACGATGTCTCCTCCGGAAAATCCATGATGGTGGGCCATGCCGAAGAAGATCATTGAATCGGGTACCCATGCCGTCGTAGAAAGTTTGCATCAATCTTGTTGAAATTCTTCGTGATTTCAATTCGAAAAGATTTGTTGTCTTTTGGACGCTGGAGAGGAAGACATTATGTTGATGAAATATTTCGAAAACCAAGAATCAAGTCCCAATGTCGAGAATCGATCAGAGGGTAGTTCTTTTTCAAGCCAAATCCCGGGCTCACCCTCCCCCTCGAGGGAAAATGGGAAAAGCATAAGCTTTACCGACGTATTCGGGACGTTCGGGAACTTCATCGTAGAAGTGATCTTGTTGAAATAACGGATGTGAGCATGAGGGTCTTCCTTGTCATGTCCGAAGAATTGTTTGTTTTGAACGAGGGTAAGCAAACCATGCTTAAGCTCAAAGTTGTCCGCGGTGATCTCGGGCACAACGATAGCATCCTCGTAACCCACGATGGGTGCTTCGAATAATTGAGCCATAGTACGAGTATCATCCATCGTAACTACGGGAATAGGTTCAACAAGATTGAATGGTTCAATAAAAGTCGGATTGACTTGTTGTTGTTGACGGTTAGAATTACGAGATTGAGAACGAGTGCGTATGCACTAAAATGTAAAAAGAAAATTTATACTAATTTTTTTTAGTTTTAATTTTTTTTTTAAGGAATATATTTTAAATACGGACAATGAGATAAGACACTTAAACATAATAATCAACTTGCTTCTCGGTAACTCTTCAAAAGAAAAACGCACAAAAGAGTTTGTTTAACTTTCGAAGGTGAGCCGTACGTCGCAAGAGACACAAAATGTAAGTTTTTGATATTTGGTTCGGGAACTTATTAATGGATAATACTTCAATTGAAAGTATTATTTGTTGGTGTTCTTTTACCAACTTGGTGAAATTTATTTTATTATTATTATTATTTTTATGGATAATATTTTTATATTTTTGGTTTTTTTAGATTTTTGGTTTTATAGTATATACTAATAAAAGAAAATAAAAAATATTTTTGTATTTTATATATTTTTATAACAAAAAAAATAACTTCACAAGGAAGGGTCTTCAAACATAAATTTTCAAACGGCTTCAACAATCGTAGACAATCCTCCCCGGCAGCGGCGCCAAAAACTTGATCACTTCTGACTACACCCTTTAATATATAGTAATATAGTAAATATATATAAAATATACTTATAAATATATAAAAAGGAGGGTAAGAATCAAAAGATCACAGTTATAGTAATCCGGAAGTATGATTCCCGGGTCGTTATCCCCGATGAGGAAAGCAATTGAAAGTCGAGAGTCATTTTGAGAATCGATGTTTGAATGGAATAAGATTGATATTGGTTTTCTAAAACTACGAGAAAATTAAGGCAAAAACTTAAAATTACTTAAAGGAAGGCAAATTTTAGCTAAAAACGCAAAACGGGAACCCTAAATGGTGTCTAAAAACCTAAATTTTTAAAAATAAACCTAAAATTAATCTTTTCACTTTTTACTAACCCTAATTGACCAAAAATTAAGATTAAAGAAAATTAGAACAAAAACGGAGTTGATTTGATCTTTAAAACACAAAAAATGTGAACGGGAACGAATCTCGTTCTTTAAAAAATGAAATTTTGCAATTTAAACCCTACTGAAGCAAAACTAATTTTCCTAGAGACTATATGATAAAAAAAATTCTAAAAAAGAATTATATTTTTTTGACTTTTTTATAATTTTTTATGAATTAAAAACGATTTTAAAGAAAATTAAATATAAAAAATATTAAACGTTTTATAAAAATTCTGAAAAAATTATGAAAAGTAGCTTGAACAATGAGGAATCTAAGAAAAATAAGCTCGTGAAAACAGCTTATCGAATAAGCTGTTTAATAAGCAAAAACAGCTTATAATACTAAAATGCTTAAAACGTATATAAATATTAGATTGTGCAAAGATATACCGGATGAGCTATTGTAGCA
>BQNB010099942.1:0-22670 GCA_026074375.1 Tanacetum coccineum | reverse complement strand
ATCCTAGACAAAAACAAATATAAAAACTCAAGAAACCCCTAAGCAATATCTGTTATCGAAACAATAATCATGTAAGTATGAAAAGGGAAGAAGAAAATATACCAAAATATATCTGCTTGAATAATCGATAGGAGAGAAAATGGGTATGAAAAAGGAAGAAGAAAATATACCTGCTTGAATGATCTAGATGAGAAAATATACAAATGTTGCTTTGCTTCATTGCTCGAATCTGTTTTAGTGTTTTTCAAAATTGGAGGTTTTAATTTGAATTCTTGAATGAAGAGAAAGTGAGAAATTAGTAGAAAAAGTGTCTACAAAATCTTTATTTTTCAATAAAAATGTACATGTACTGTTGTGTACATGTACTGTGTATATGAGAAGAGGAAGGAATACTCACATGTATTAATTTAATTTACTTTGTGTAGAATTAAGACATAAGCAATTTGAACCTAAACACTCTAATTGAATGACACATATGTAAATTTACGATTTCATGACGTCACTCAAAACTGCTTTTTAATAGAATGTCTAGATATGGCAGTAAGGTGGCAAGATATATAAAGATCGAGTTACAAAAGTAAACTCAAGTTGCATTCTTTATATTTTAAGTTGTTTTTGTTAGGTTGGTGTTCGATTCGACATTGCGACGACTAATCTCAGGGCGGGTATCATTTTGGATGACCCGGAGTCAGCGCGAGTGAACCTCTGTGACCACAAGCGGATTAATTTTTTCAATGTTTGATTCAAATTTTTGACCTCCACTTTGACATACTCGTACCTTATATTTATTAGGAATGACTCAAGTGGCTTAATTTGATCTTAAAGAAAAAATGCTTCGGGTGAGCCTATGATACATATATTAAATTTACAAAGATACTTTGTATATAAATTTAAGATACATCCTAAAATTCTATATACATTGCCTTTAATAAAATTCAGATTCTAAGGTCACTCTTCGGAACCACCTAGCCAAAGGGTTGTTTGGCCCCTTAGGTGGATTAAGTAACCAACTCTTGAGTCTCCTTTGTATCCACTCATCATACTACTTTAAGATTTCTAGCATATATGATTCTGAATTCAGTTCATTGCATTTTTCGTAACATAACTTTGCAATAACATCTATGACTCTTTTCCACTTTCAATGAACAAACGATCAAGCGTCCATAATTCATTTGGATTAGAGATTTGTTCTCCTGTTAAGACCTCTGCAAAGATGACTTCAAAGCTAGAGAGATTGCTCTGTAGCTCAAAAGGATCTGAAAGAGTGATGCTTAATTAGTTGTCTGCAATTACGGTAACACCGAAGGTGTACATGCACGTGCGAGAGAACTTACAGAACCAAGGATAATAGTCACCAATATCAGAACCATTGTCGTAACTAGGATAGTGACCGTCTACCAACATAGTAATGTCATAGCCTGAAAGCTTTGCCGTAAAATCCTGCAAAGTTTACATTCCACGCATACATTAATTTATCAGGAGTTGGAAATGTACTCAGTTGTCAACGTTAATCTACAAGCTAAAACACAAACAATACACCAAACTACCATCGTTTAATCATGACTAGTTCTCTGATATGGGGTTCACATTAAATTCGACACAACAAATCGTACTATAACATGGTCAATAATTGATAATATTGATAACAGAACGTTTATGTTTCACTTTATCGAACAATATTTTATGCCTCTCAAGCCAGGGCTGGTTGACTGGTCCTGGCCAGAAATACTGATCTACTTCATCCAATATTTTGTGTAATTGTTTCTTTTTCAAGAAAAAAAATCCCTCGGGCAATTCCTACTGCCATTTTCACCTTGGTAGCCAACGGAAGTTGTGCTACACCTCCTACAACCGATGAAAATTAGTTGGAATATTACATTATTATTAGTAGAAAAATGTTAAATTCATGGCTGGAGATATTTATAGGGATAATTGCTTAAAAATGTATCTAACTTGTCACTTTTTGTAGTTGTATGTATCCTACTATTTTTTTGCAAATATGTGTAGCCAACTTTTGAGTTCGGTCAGTTCCGTGTACCCGGTTACCTCCATAGCAAGTTACAGGTTAATTTATACATTTTACATTATTTTGTATGTGCCATATCACAAAATATATCCAACTCACTTTTTAAAACCCATTTCCAAACACACCCTTCACTCTCACCTCTTTCACCACCATAGCAGCCACCACCACCACCACCACCACCACCCTTCACATGCTGCCATCACCACCACTATTCACCTCTCTTCACCAATGAATTAAAGCAGGAAATAATGCTTATATTAAAATCATCTCCCCAATATAATTTCCGGGAACCGTCCCCAGATTCCGGCCGCCTCAAAAACACTTTTACGCATAATCAAACCGTACAAAAAGTAACTCTTTACATTTAATCATGCGTAAAAAAATTCAAACCTTATGAAACATATTTAATCACAGATCAAACAAAAACCTTAAACCATAAACATAAGTCAATGACATTTAATCAGACACATATATACAAACAAGTTTTGTATATCATGTTCTAAACAAAACAAATTCACATATTAATAGGGACTTTCTTGAGAATAAAAATGGCAGCCACCAACCCTTCATAATTTTATAGGAAGACGAATTGCGGATTTCTTGAGAATAAAAAGGAAAACGTCATATACACAGATCCGGAAATAAGAAAACAATAAAAGAAACACAAAACACAATAAAAGTTTGGTGGTGTTTGTGTTCGTGGTTGTGTTTATTAAAGTAGTGCGTTTCTAGTTGTGGGTGTATTCGGTGAAGTATTGCTGCCGGATTAGTGGCAGTTTTCAATGGGATGTCGTAAGTGATGATGGTGTTGATGGGTTTTGTTAATTGTGAATGGATAGGTGGTAAATTAGTAATCTAAATATCACAAATTAACAGGTTTGAAAAAGAAGTATGTTTAGAGAAGAAAGGTTGAAGAAGTGATACGGGGTTGGGGAAGAAAGGGTGTGTTTGTTTTGTTCATTAATAGAAGGAATAAACATAAAAAAAAGATGGATATGATGTGTATGTAACTTGCTCCACATAGACATCAACATGTTTGCAGGTCATCGAGTCGGAACTGACCAAATTCAAAAGTTGGCTACATGGATTTGCAAAAAAAATAGTAGGCTACATAGAATTACAAAAAGTGACAAGTTAGATACATTTTTAGACAATTATCCCTATATTAAATATATAGTATTATAAAACTGGTTCGGTTCGGTTCGATTTTTACGGTTCGGTTTTTGGACGAAAACCGAAACCGAACTGAATTTTTTCGGTTTCTGAAAAGGTAAAAAACCAAACCATCGGTTTTTCCTTCAACATTTCCAGATCAAACTGCATTAAATAAAATTATCAAGTTCAAAGTATATATCTTGTAGATTTAAATAGGAAATTTTATATCAGTAAACTACATACGTAACAGATAAAAGGTAAAATGTGCTGGACACTTCACTAGGGTTTTTCAAGACATACACAAAATTGGTGTGACGAATTTGCCTAAATGCAAATCCAGCACTATGCCTATTTGGGAAATTTGTCTTTTTATCGACCCAACCTTTGTAAACCTTTCCATAACTCCCCTCACCTAATAATCTATCAGATCCAAAGTCACTGGTAGCACATTTCAATTCACTGTATGTGAACATTTTTAATTTAGTTGTAGAAACAACATTCTTTTGAATCTTCCAATGGAAATTGATTATGCTTGGTGACTTGGTAGAAAGGTCATATTTCTTCTGTAGTTCCGGTAAACCCTGAAGTGAGGCCACAACCTTAGTCATGGTAGGTCGTTCTTTTGGAACATTATGTAAACAACAATATGCAGTTTGAGCAAACCGTCTTAAACATTTGAGAGCAATTGTTCCTGTTATACTAGAATCAGTCATTTGATCTAATGTCCGTTCTTTCACACATTTTTGAGCCCACCTTACCAAACTACAGTGCTCCTCATACCATAGCGTATGCTTACCGGAAGTCTCCCTAATAGCAACTCAAACAATACAACTCCAAAAGCAAACACATCTATTTTCCTTGCGAGCTGTATGGTATAGAAATACTCAGGATCCAGATACCCGAATGTGCCTTTAATACTAGCATCAATATATGACACTGATTGATTAGTTGGTCCAATTTTGGACAGCCCAAAATCGGCTATCATAGCTGCGCAGTCGTCATCCAAAAGAATGTTAGAGCTCTTCACATCACGATGTATGACTTCATAATGGGTGCCTACACCAGTGTGAAGATAGTCTAATCCACGTGCTGCTCTTATGGCTATCTCTAGTCGTTGTACCCAACTTAGAGGAGTATTGGCTGTATGCAGATGATCGTGTAGGGTTCCATAAGGCATATACTCATAAACCAGGATCATCTCTTTGTTATCGTCACAAAAACCAATCAAAGACACCAAGTGACAGTGGCACAACTTAGAAAGCATTTCGATTTCAGTCCTAAATTCAGGTTCCGACTGGCTAAACATAGGATCCCTCCGTTTGATGGCCACAACATGACTAGTTTCTTCAACACAGATACAACCTTTGTAAACCTTTCCAAAGCCTCCTTCTCTAATGACTAAGTCTTTATCAAAGTCTCTGGTCGCAGATTGAATCTCTGCAAGAGTCAAGCGGAAACATGGTTTTGTTGAAGTTGATGAAGACATAATTCTATTTAGTTATTCAGGTATATATTGATTTATATAAGAAGAAGACAACATATGCCCAGGTAAAAGCCATAAATACTCTATGTACTCACAAGTCTAACTCATTATGCTTTGCGAATTCGTAAATGTGTCATTACACCTAGTGAAACTTGCATTAGCAGGTAACAACTAAAGAGGATTTGCAACGTTAGTCCATTTAGCCAACGAGCATTTGCAACGTTAGTCTTTTATACTAACAGCCGTTTATAATCAACTCAAAATTTGGTTTTCCTAAAAAAATATTTTCTAATTATTTTTAAAATTCGTTTTTATATAAGTTTATAAAAAAATATTATCTAATTATTTTTAAAGTTCGTTTTTATTTCTAAAATTCGTTTATAAAAAGTTGGTTTTAAAAAAAAATATTTTCTAATTATTTTTATCATACGTTTTTATATAAGTTTTTATGCACGTTTTTATACATATTTTTATACACATTTTTATACACATTTCTATACACGTTTTTATGTACGTTTTAATACACTCTTTAATACACGTTTTTATATACGTTTATAAAAACATTTTTTATAAGTTTTTATATACGTTTTTATGCACCTCTTACAAAACATTGTATAAAACCGTGTATAAAATCTTGTATAAAACCATGTATAAGTTCTTATAAATGTTTTTATACGTGTATTAAAATGTGTATAAAACAATGTATAAAAATGTGTGTATTAAAACGCGTATAAAATGTTTATAAAAACGTGTAAAATTTAAAAAATAATAAAAATAATAATTTATATATAGCATTCGTTGGCTAAAGGACTGCCGTTGCAAATGTTCGTTGGCTAAAGGACTAAATTTGCACATAAAAGTTTGTCAACCGGTTATAAAGAAAAAAGGTACAAGTTGCCGGTAAAAAAGCTGACGTGGCACTAGATATAATGACACATTTAAGAATTCGCAAAGCATAATGAGTTAGACTTGTGAGTACATAGAGTATTTATGGCTTTTACCCACGTATGCCCTGATCAAATAAATGCAATTCGTTGTCAACTTATAGCATCTCCAATGCATATAATTAGAATAGCTTTTTACTATTTGAAAAAGTCTTTTGGAAGAGGTTTTTAGCATTGGACCATAAGTTTTTTGAATGACTTTTTAACAAGACTTATCAAACTAAGGGCTTGTTTCTTTTTTATATGAATCAAGTGGTTTTTGTTAGAACATCTTATTTAGCCTCTTAATGGGTGGGGGAACGTTTTGGTGTGTATGAAATAAGATGAACTAAGATGTTTGGGCCTACCACTCACCAAATAAGAGGGATTAGTGGAAAAAAAAACACCCCCTAAAAGTCTTTCATAATACTCCGAGTGATTAAATGTGTCTTGCATTTAATGCATTAAATGCAAAAGGCTATCAAAAGCTTTTTTGCATTAGGGATGCTCTTAGGGTGTGTTTGGTAGACAACTTTTAAGAGCATTTTTGAGCAATTAACATTTAACATTATTATTACAAAGCTCGTTTGGAAGAAAGCAGTTAGCATTTATAAAATTATAAAAAAGCTATTTTTTTACGTCATTTTACACATTAAAATTACAGTTACAGCTATTATATCAAACACTTTTATAAATTAAACTGCTACTGCTAACTACTACTACTGCTAAATGTTAATGCTAACTGCTAACTACTTACTGCTAACTGCTACTGCTAACTGCTACCGCTAGTTTTACTAAACACACCCTTAGATGACAACAAAGTGTCCGTATCACACGTCAACGAGGTTCTATAAAGTCAACAGCATTAAAGGGAATAATCATTATTCAATAATGGAATATACATCTTAGCTGTGCTTTATCATATTTAAATTAACTCAATAATCATGCTTTCTTTATTCTTCAACAACACCAGATGTTGTATTAGGTATATAAATTTGGCCTTACTCAACAGATATATAAGGTGCTTGTATTTGTTATTTCTTTGTCATTAAGAGGCGGTAAGAGTCGGTTAAGATTTTATAGTGTTTGTTTTTTTTTCCTCATTAAGAGCCAATAAGAGGCTAAAACTCTTATTCAACTAGGTGTTAAAGGGGTGTCTTAACACCTCTTAATGTCTCATATTTTTTTTCTTCATTATGTATTCTTTTTGTTCTTGTTTTAACTTTTCCATTCATATAGAAAGTGCTTTTAAAGAAAATCAACGCATGGTTTTTGTTAAATAAAAGATGTTAAAAGTTATGGGTGACAACATTACATAATTCTAACACATTTTGACAGGTTGAGAATGTCAACCTAAACATGACCCCCTTATTAAACGATACCCATGTGAACCACCCATATAACCACAACCACAATACGTTTATTGTTGTGTCGATGTCAAGCCGTGTTTTGTGATGGATGAAATGTTTTCATGATAATCTAAAAAATTATGACAACTTTTTACAAAAATATTTTTTTTATATATGGGTTTCCGAATCGACATTGCGAGACGACTAATCCCAGGGCGACTACCCTTTTGGATAGCCCGGAACACTTTATATGAGTCAGATTCAGATTTCTTAGCCTCTTATTCACATAAAGATGGAATCACATTGAGACATTGCAGCCACAAGTTTATATTTAGATGCGCAAATCAGATTCATATTTAGAGTCTCTTAATAATTAAAATTAAAACCGTACATATATGCCAGGAATAGAACCCTAGTAACCAACAAAGAATTTCATATTGTTGCTTTTATTAGTAGCTTGTATGGAATAGAACCTGCATGGTGAATTACTAAGATTTTGGTTAAGCTATAAACTCAATTATTGATATTCAATTCTAATGAATTTCTGTCCAACAGTGCAAGCAGCGGCTAGTGAGGGACTTATTAGGCGTGATCATGTATACAATTATTTCTAGTGACGATGGTGTACTCGCTAAATCTATCAGTCAAAGTAAAAAAGACCCCACAAACTTGCTCTGTTTCTAACACCACCACCCCCAGGGCCCGTCGCCTGTTCTCCATATTCTTGTAGTGACATATTACCGTAGTCCGTTGGAGAGTTGAAGAATGACATTTATACCGCCTCTGTGTATGGTGATTTAGAGGTTTTTGTTAGCTGTACAACTAATACATTAACTAATGATTGTAATTGATCTTGATTGATTATGATTTGTCAATCATTATTCACTCAAGATCAATTATACAGCTAACAGTTTTCATTCTTTTATACTAGCTCTGACTTTATCAATATGTGTGCAAGCTCTGTAGTATTTACAATAATAATCAGCTTCATTATAGTATGAGTAGTTTATGTTTACTGCACCCAGAGCAATTTATTATATTTCTTAACATAAGAAGCTATACTATTAGTCACATAGCAGATTTTCTTATGATATTAGTTGCCAATTGTTGATTATATTGAGCAATTAAATTGATCACTCACTTTCTGAGTGGATGTGCGATCACTAGGATAATCAAGATTCAATTATAGGCTCATACAAACTCTGAGCGGCTTTGATCCACTTTCTTTACCGACTAACAAATCTAATGTTCCGTAGTATCTTAAATTTCCTTTCTGTTCATACTCTCATATTTAGCTTGAGAGTACTAAATGCAGATTCATTTTATTTACATAGCAAAGTTTGGTTATAGAATAGAAAAAGTGTCTATTTACATAGCAAAGTTTGGTTATACGAACTCAAATAAAAACAATAAAGGTCATTGACATTTTCACGTTTGACCTTCTTGTTCATTTCATTACATATCCGTTTCAAAACTTCTATAGCTTCTCCGTAGTCTCTTTTTTTCTTCTCAATGTCTTGATTGGAAGCCCTGCAATTATGACAATTAAGTTACCACACGATTGTTGAACAACTGATGTAAATTGTATCATGCTAATTAATCTATGGTGGTGACTATATTAACTAATATATAATGTTTTACCTGCATACACTAAACCTTTCCATAGGTGAGGATACAGCATAAATAAGGGTAAGAGAAGTACAAAAATGACGATACGGATCAGTAGATATATCAAACAAAATACAGCTACTGGGACTGCACAAGAAACAGAGTTTATTAGATACTATTTGAATTAGTTTCCATAGGTGAGTTATAATAATAAAAAAAGAAACTCTTAACCGTGACTAACGTACAATAAAAAATGTTTTAGAAATATTGCAAATAAGATTCCAAACACACTCTTAACCGTAACAAACGTAGAGATAGAGATAGAGATAGAGATAGATAGGATCAACGGCTAACCAAGTAATATTAGCACAATAAACAGCAACAAGCATCTGAGGTACGTGTTTTTTAGGTTTCTGATTGCCCACAAGATGCCGTGTGCCTTTATGTACAAAATTTCAAACGAATACAACAAAAGAGAGCTTCTCTTGACTATATTCTGACGCACACCGTCTGAACCTGCAAGATGTGATATAGTGAATGTTAGAAAGTGACTTAAACTTTTGGGTTCGTTTTGTAAATTTGTTTATTGGATTGATATAAGTTTTTGGTATATTTCCTAGTTTGAGTCGCTTTAGAATTTAGTAGTTTTTAGGTCATTGGTTGCTTATAAATAAAGGCCAATGACATTTGTTTCCTTTTTACCTTTTGAATTAAAATTCTGATATGGGTATCCTTAAATTTGGTTTGGTAATTTGAATAAAGCTTCCGCTTCTTTGTTCGTATTTGTTATTTGTTTAGTCTTTGAATTACCAACAGTGAAGAATTGGACCTATTTATATATATATATATATATATATATATATATATATATATATATATATTTGGAAAAGCCCTATTTATGTATATATGAGGGATTTATAGCAATTTAAGAAAAAAAACATGAACAAGAAGAAGATTAGAGATATACTTGGATAGATCAATGCTTCCCAGAAGCCAAGCTCATGTGGAAAGTTGGTAGTCAATGCCATCAATGCTCTATCATTTTTGGTAGCCAAAGCCAGTAACTCAGGTATCTCAACCAACTTCAATGCTAAATCTGCAAACATAGGAAAGTGTATGATCCTCTTATAAAGTAGGATATGGATTTATACGTGACATATTAACTACTCACTGTATTGTTTTGTGCTAGTAGCATTAGCAAGAAGATGGTGGATGCCTAGTTGACTCAGCCACCCCAGCCAGTCTCTGGTGACTCCAAGTAAATATAAGAATGTATTGATCTGGCCACTGGCCAAGCTAAAGCCAATGGTATGTCTCTACTATACTTTGACACATACAACAGTTTGTTACTCTTATTGACCAAGAGTTCGGCCACTTGTTTATTGTCGACGGTCACAGCAGTGTGAAGGGCTGTATGGCCATCTGAATTCATAGTGTTTATTTCACTTCCATCTTTTATGAAATTGAGCAACTGATTAACAAAATAATTTTTGCCTTCCCTGACTGCTAAGTGGAGCATTGTGTCACCATTGTTGTTGATCACTTTAGTGGCTGCATTATGGTCTTTTAATATGGCTTTTGCTTTCCACCAACTTCCCTCCATGGTAGCATTCAGCAACTTCATTATGAGTTCATTAGTGCTTTCGTTGTCGTTTGGTGATACATCCATGAGCATTCGGTCATCGACCGATATACCTGGTGAAGTGGAACATGCATTTCATTTCAAAATTCCAGTTCAATGGTTGGTTTCTACTATTAAATATTGTCGTGAGAGTTAATTACTTAGATGGTCCTTAAGGCTTACCAAGGTTCACATATATTGTTCCTAAACTTCTTTTTCAGCGGGTTATGTCTATGTGGTTTTGACTCGTTACGGGTTTGGTCCCTTAACCAATATTTTCGTTAAATGACCATTAATTTGAAAGGTATTTTTGTCATTTCATTTATTTTATTATTATTATATGTGTACATTGCAAAAATCGCCCCAATTGTTTGGTCATATTGCAGATCTCATCCTCGTGGTTTGAAAATTTTCAAATTATTATTATTATTATTTTATTTTTTTCATTATAACATCAATTTATTATTATTATTATTATTATTATTATTATTATTATTATTATTATTTATCATAACATCACTTTGTTATAAAAACCTTTTATAACATCACTTAATTATTGTTGTTGTTGTTGTTGTTGGAAACTCAAGATATTTACGAAAAATTAGTGACAAGCCGAAATACTATTGTATCCCATAAAGATTCAGCCTTAAGAACAACGATCCGGAGGTTGGGGAGGATTAAACAAATCCTTAGCCATATTATTGAGAATGAGAGAAAAGGGAAAGATGTGTGTGATATGAGGAGAAAAAACACACACACACACATTGTGAGAAGTTACAATATGAATCTTCACCCCTCCATGAACGTATGGAGGGGGTATATATAGTCCTATGTGTCTCCTAACTATACTAACTTGACATTTCTAGTCCTTATTCGACACGACTATATTAAACTAATGTAATTCCGTATAAGTCGACATATTTTAAGGCTAACAACTATCTAGTCCTCCAATCCTTTAGCTACAGCAAAACCAATCCTATTAAAAATATGAACAGCAATATGTGCCCGAATGTCTTGAGCCATGGAAAATTTCCAGATTCGCTTCAGTAAGGTAACTGCATCATCCTCTAATTCCCCCACGGAAGAGAAAGAAAAGGGGAGAAACTCACGTCCAATAGCCGCACACTTAGCCTCATACTTGACACGTTTACGTTGTGCCACATTAATCACCGCACGACCGGGCACAAAATCAGCCATACCGATTTGCGTCAAAGGCGAAGACCTAGTCAGATCCATACACACATCAAGCCTTCCATCCCACGAGTAAAGTAACATATCTGCTGAATGTAAGGGTTTGGCACACCCTTCATCCAGCCCGATATCACCTTCCTTACCAGCTAAAATCCCACGAGTAAAGTAACATATCATTTTTTGTCTAGGATTCTTGTTTGCTTGGTACACGACCGGACCTCATAAGGGAAACACATCTCCAAGAATAATGAAACACAAGTCCTTTCTTTTGTCATATATCATTTCAAAATTTCACACACATATCATCACTCTCCAAAACATCAAAAAAACAAAACTCTCTCTTTCCCCTTTCTCTTGAAACCGGTCGAGGAACAAAACCACAAGGAATAATTGTTTTTCAACTTTTGCAAAGGTCAAGGAAGCTCAAATACATAAGGGTTTGAATCTAATAGTCGTGGGTTAATAAAAACAACATTTGGGTTGTTTGTTCAAGCTTAAATCCTCTTTTGGAAACCCTCTTTTGTAAGTTACAATCTTTTTAAAACTCTTGTAATTTTATGATTATAATGATGTTCTAAGACTAGTTGTACAATGCATTTGGTAAAATGTAAACGTTTAAAATCTACCAAAAGATTAAAAGGGTTGCGTTTGGTTCGAAATGGGTAAAAAGAGAAGAACAAGAAAAGTGTCATCTAAATATTTTGGTTGTGGTGGTAAAATAACAATTAGTGTCAAAGAGCTTATTTCTATTTTCGGCTTATACGTAAGCCATTCGTGGCTTATTTGAGTACTATTGGGCTTATCTTGGTCTCGACCCAAAAAAGAAAATGATAGGGGACTTTGTATTAGGCCTATTTTAGTTTTGGCTTATTTCATTGCTTATCTGTGGCTTATCCTAAAAACTTCGAGCTTATTAGCTTATTTCGGGCTTATAATAGCTTATTTTGGGCTTAAAAGAGGTTCGGCCCAATAAGGAAAAATAAGTCGCATCTTATTTTTGCCTTATTGGTCTCGACTTATTGGTTTGGACTTATGGCCTAACTTATTTTTGATGTTAGCTTATTGGACTTATTTTCTAGATTATTAGTGGCTTATTAGGCCACATGGGCTCACGGGGGGGCCAATTAGGACAAAACTAAGTTTGGCTTATTTAGGATTATTGTCTCGGTTATATCTTCGAATTCTATTCTAGCTTATTTTGGCTACCAAAGTGCTTATTCGTGTAATCATTAGCTTGTTGTGCGCGTATCGGGTTTATTCTATTTTTGGATCGTATATTGGGCTTATGTGTGCTAACTGGCTCAACAAGGGCCCAATGATGCTTTGGTTTATTTGTGACTTATTGGTCCAGCTTATTTCGACAAGCAATGAGCTTATTATCTTATCATAATGCTTATTGAACTCTTTTGAGGCTTATTGGGTTATGAAATACTTGTGTAGGTTTATTGGGCCGAAAATCCCAATAAGATTTAAATAACTCTTAGTTTTATACAATCGGACTAACTATAAATAACATATTGGGCTTAAGGCCCAATGAATAATGGGCTAATTGTAAGCTATATACTTGTAAACTATTAATGGGCTTATTTAAAATGGATTTAACGGGTTAAACTCTTGGACTAAAAATAGTAACTAGTGAAATTGGGCTTACATTCGACCTATGGCCCATTTAGTGAAAAACAAGTAAACTTGAACTTTTTGAAAACGGATCTTGTTCGATTTGTACTTATACAAACTTAGAGTAGTTTTATAATGTCATTTAGAAAATATGTTTTGAAAAACGTAGATTTTGACATTTTGTCGTAAAGTGATTATTGTAGAGAAAATTTTGAAAACGAGGTTTTAAAACCATAGGAAAGCAATTACAAATGAACGGGTCATGTCGAAATTTTATAAATATTTTATCCAAGTATATCTTCTTAAAACCCGACAAAAGGACAAAGTCACATTTTCTTCAACTATTACGTTCAAACTTAAAGAAGTAAACTAAATTAAAGATTTGTAAATATGCCGCAACTATTTAATAAAAACTCAATAAAAAGACGAAATAATAAAATATTATTTTATTAATAATCGACTAACTGATGAAAAATACAAATTGGTCAAAATCTTCTCATGGTTAATGAAGGACATGGTAACACTCATATCGAGACCATCTTATTTAAATAACTTGGGGATCGGATAAATAGCAAAAACATATTTAACTCTCATTTCATGATTCTTAAATTCTTATTCTCGGATTCTTGTTTATTCAATTTCTAAATTCTTACTTCGCAAGTTCTTAATTTTAAATTCTTAATTCCTTATTAATAAATTCCTAAATTCTTATTTGTTTAACTCTAAACACTAAATTTATATTTCCTAAATTCTTATTTCTTGATCGTACATCATACGCAGGTTTAAGCTCATCGAGTCAGTTTATCACCACCACACAACCAAGATACACAAAAACCCTTTTTATAACAACTATACAAATTTATTTACAAACACATGAGCGTTATTTTAGTTTCATATAACATATCTCTAAAACAAAGTTTTATCATTAGGTCGTGGCGGGGTACCGTTGCACGTCACTCTGTGATCACCTACTTTCAGCTACTATCACTTTTATTTGAGGTGAGTTCTCGTAGCCTTAATTTTTAAACTATTTTCCTTGGGGGAAAATGATACTCAAGACTATTTCAAACTGTTTTCATCTGTGCTGAAACTAAATTCTATGCTTTTGGACAATGCTATGTGCCTAATTACGTATGTGATTATTGTTGTATATGTTTAGTGCATGATATTGGGTACATAACAAATGCTCGGGTGCATATGCTTATGCTTGCCATATGAGTACACACATATACCATTGGCCGACCTATGTTAGCTCTAGCTGGTAGACCGTAGGTGCGGATGACAAGTTTAACTCGTGGACCATTGACGAATGGTCGGGATACTCTAAATGCTATGATTTCAAATGTCTATTGGATTGCCATGATTTCAAATGTCTATTGGATTGCTATGTATACATGCTTGCACTTCGCTATTATTGCACAATTGTCCTACTCAAACTATGGCGCAGCAACTGGGTTTATACTCTAAACCTACAAGCTCACCAACTTTATGTTGACCCTTTCGAGTATCATTTTCAGGTGAGCCGCATTTGAATTTAAGGTAATGGAATACAAGATTTACTAATGACCAAGATTGTTATACTAAAGACATATATTTTACTCTCATTCAAGGTTGTATTTAATATAACATTGTAAACTAAATTCTTGTAACAAATTATGAGATGCGATGTCTCCAAAACATCGCACCTCGTGTTTCCACCTTAGCCGGGGTGTGACAGACTGGTATCAGAGTCATGTTATAGAGAATGCCGGTTTTTCTAAAATAAAAACCCAACTATAACCAAACTAAAATTTTTCATAAAACCCTGAACATGATAAGAGTTGACTCTCCTGAGCATTTCATCGTCTTCCTGAATTATGCATGGCCTGATCAACTATGCCTAACTCACAAGAGATTATGGGATGATGGGGGAAGTCCCCTTAAACCGTGCTAGGGGTGGACATAAAACTCTAAGATCACCTAAAAAGGGCTTTGGTCGAATGTACATGTTGCATATATGTACATTCGCCTCATACTCATACATGTAATCACTATACTGCTATTGCCTGAATTACTAATTGTATACTTTGACTTACATGCTTGTTCTACTTACATTCTAAGTTGGCCTATCTGTTGTTGTATTTGCATTTCATGGCACCTTGCATGCTTGCTCTATTCCCATCATTTGAACACTATTTCTCATGCATGCTTTTATGTTTGTCTGGCATGCCTAACATATTACTATAAGTAATTATGCTTTAATTTCATACTGATTACTATATGTAAGCAGATGTATGCTATTAATTTCGATTATGCTATTTTACAACATTACTTATACACCTACCATGTTATCATAGGTCATGTCTTCCCTTCCAGCCCCTACTGCCCTAGAGACTATCACGCCTACTGACAGAGCCCGAGACTCCTAGAGTTCACCCCTTCCCCTGATGACCCTTACATGTTAGTGAGACATGCTTACACACCAACTGCTCTAGATATGGAGTCTAAGCCACTGGAGGCCCCCTATGAGGTAGAGGATCCCCAGGCACCATCCCCTATACCAGCTTCACCTGATTGCACTCTTGTTTCACCTTACTACACCCCCGCTACCCCTTACACTGATGATGAGTCAAAGCCCCATGAGACTTCAAAGACTAGGGTTACTTCACCACACTCCACTACCCCATCAGCAGACTACACTCCACCACCATCTCCCAGAGACCACCACATACCCAGACCTCAGCTACATCTACACCTCCACGAGCCTTTTACTACCGCAGTACTGCACGTAAAGCCGTGCATATGCAGCCTACCCCTGTCACCTAGTTACTCAGCCAAGTTGACTGAGGCGATAACCTTATCACCATCTTCATTCCATAATAGGTATAGATCCTCTTACGAGACACCATCATCATCATCATCATCATCCCTAGCATCGTCACCGACTCTTCTAGCATGAAAGAGATATCGGGGCACATCTGAGCTCATAGCAGATACAAACACTAAGAGTGAGGAGTCAGAGGGTGAGAGTACCGACTCGGAGAGTGAGGAGGCTGCATCTGAGGATCAGCAGCAGGCCATCCCAGTTGAGGACATAGCCGAGGACGAGCCCTTGGGTTTAGGTTACATGGCGGCCAGACATCGTGCCTTAGAGCAAGCCAGGGACCCTGTGTCCAGTACTTTTGAAGTGGGGCAAAGTTCCAGGTCCGTACCAGATCAGCAGACAATGGATGAGACTCTCGCACAGACACACACTAGGTTACCTGTCTGCACCACATGGGAGGACCCAAAGGACGAGACAATTTACAGGGACATTGAGTGTGACCTACCCCCTGTCCGTTTACCAGTTCAGACCCCACCACTATCAGTCGGGACAACATTATCTCCAGAGTGGTTCCTAGAGTCCCCACTAGTTTCACCGCTCATCCCTTCACCAGCAGCCGCACCACTAGGCGAGGGTGACCTATTGGAGATAGGTGCACAGCTCGAGCTTCATGGGAGTATACTCCACACCTATACTAAGCGTTTAGACGCACTGCCACCTACCCTTTTTGAGGGTTATGGTAGGGATTTCACGAAGTTGTTCTCTATGTCAAAGGCAATTCATGAGGAGATTCACACCCAACGTTTCAGGCTTAGGATCCTGGAACGAGTCCAAGAGGAGACCAGTATCACCATAGGTATCATGTGGCGGCCGATGGAATCATGAGGCAGTTCATGAGAAGATTTCATAAAGTTGTTCTCTAGATCCGAGGCAGTTCATGAGGAGATTCACACCCAACGTTTTAGGCTTAGGAGCCTGGAACGAGTCCAGGAGGAGACCAATATCACCATAGGTATCATGTGACGGTTGATTTTGGCCTTGGAGACTTAGGCAGGATATACGGATGCCCAAAGAGCAGCTCTGTGGTAGGACAGGCAGGAGATTTATGAGTTGGGGAGACATCACATTATGGATCAGCGAGAGGTATAGTTATTAAGAAAGCGTATTGCCACACTTGAGCAGAGGTTTGGTCACTGTGAGGAGTAGCTTAGGCAGTCATAGCTATGATTGACATGTATTATCTCTAAACTAAGTAGCTTCAGTTAGTGATAGACCTGAACCGAGTAGCTTTAGTCAGCAGTAGACTCATTTTGAAGTCATAGTTTTCTTTAGCGATAGGAAATTTTTTTACGAAACCTATGTATCGATTGTCTTCAATAGTTCTTTTTACGCGACTTGTCATGATTTTACTTATGTATACCATTTATCCCTACCCACCTATGATATGATCTACCACTCATTTCCGATAAAGTTACCACGTGCTATATGTACATAGGAGGGGGACGGCTAGACTTAACACCACAAGGAAATGAGAAGATTCAACTTTACAATAAGTCGACGACCTAATTAATAATAATAGAGTTTTCAAAACTTGTCCAACGCTATATAATTAAGAAAAAGTAATCGAACCGTTAGATCTGAAAGAGTTTAGGCATTCCATGATGAGAGAAAACATAAAATGACGACTAATAAAATAAATTATAAGTCTATCAAATTTAGGATTGTGATGTGTTAGACATTCATCTTCTATGAACCTAATTAAGTCTACAAGACACTATAGATTTCTTAGAACATCACACAGACACGATACGAATGGGGACACCATCGAATATCCAATCAAAATCTTGCGTTTTAGACAACCAGGAAAGCCGACAACCTGAAAACAAAAGATAATCAACAGCACCTTCCCATGAAACATTCATCACCTCCGAAAGATATACAAGCTAGCGTTTAGAACTAAGTCACAGTAGAAAACCAATGGAAACCTCATTTCAAGGAGTTGAACGAACAAAGGGAAACAGTGCATAGTGTTAAACACCTTACCTCTTCTTCCTATACCACCGATACCTAATAACTCGAGTTGAATTTCAAGGAGAATTTCTTTTAAGGTGGTTAAACTATGATAACCGGTGATTTTCCTAGGCCATAGTATCCCAAAATACTATGACTACATACTACTATTCCATCAAATTCTATAGCAAAACTCATACTTGACTTTTGTTGACTTCTATTACGCAAAACAGTTACAGTGTAACCAATTGTTGTAACATTCTGTATTTCCAGGTCATTGACGACGTCATCTATTTTACTAATTATTTTTTTCATACGCGTTTACTTTTAATCCTTATTATATAGTAAAATCGCGTAAACTAAAAATCAACAATTAACGTAAACGGACACCAAACGAATTAAAGTTTTCGCCAAGCAAGCAATATATTATTTTTACGAAAATAATAATCAACTTTTTATATTTTATTTTTATTGGTTGCGTAAAACGTTTACATTTCGCAATTAAATACATTTAGGCATACCCGGAAGCACCAAAACTTTTCTACGCTTCTACAAATACCCACTTTTATACCCAATACTCAAAAATTTATAAAATATCTTATATATTCATACCTATGGCCGGTTTTGTAAAGAAAACACCAAACAAATATCACAAAAATCTTTCAAAAAGTCTTGTACATCAAACATCTCATTAAACCAAAGTATGGTTAGTTAACTTTACCAACTATTTCCCATGTTTTCCTCATCTTGTCTCATGACTTATACATGTATTCTTTGACTAGTCATTAGAGTATATAAGGCCTTTACTAGTGAAATACACACACACTTCTCACTCTCAAGGTGTAAAACACATAAAATCTCTTTTCCCCTTCCTCTCTAGCTCACGGCAACCACAAGACCAACACAAATCCATACCAAATTTTATTTAACATATTTACATACATTCCTACAACATATCTAAGATGTCCTAAGAAGATTTGAAGGCTTGGTTAAGTCTTTACAAGTGTTAAGCAAGAAAAATGGAAGATTAGGGTTTAGGGTTTCAAGATCTTGCAAGCTTGGGTTTATAATCTAAACAAGGGTTTAGATTGTGTTGGTTATCATATTACATCACCATAAGGTTATCTAAAACCCTTTATGTCTTTACATTTATCATTTTATGTGTATATAAGTTCTATGTAGTGAAATCACCATTAGGATGCTTTTAAAACATGTTTTTATGAAACACATCCAAACTTTCTGTTTGGATTCGACATATAACCTGGTCATTTTATAATTTTATAAGATAGTACGTCTCATGACGATTCCAAAATGATAAGAAACTCGAAAAACCGATTTATAACGAAAAAGATACGACGATTTCAAGTTTACGTTAAATATATACTTTTATAAAACTATTTTTATAAAAGTTACTATTCACCACAGAAACTTATACTTTTAAAACATCAATAAATCGATAAAACTTTTAAATACGAAGACGTGCTCGAAAGAATCGCTAAAAACGGAGTTAAAACGAATAAGTTACGACATTTACGAGATTTACGATAACTAAATCTATAAAAATAAATATATAACTGTTATGAACAGTAAAAACACTATTCATCAGAAAACTCAGATTTTAAAAATGTTATATTTTGATAACTCGTCTTAATACGAAGGCGTGGACATAAGAAACGGACTTAAAACGAGAAAGTTACGCCAGTTTTACTAAAGTATACTTATAAACGTTTTTACTTTATAAATATGATTTCACTAAAACGATTAGATGGTGATGTAGCTATATAGAATTATATGTGGTATTAGTTAATCAAAGTACTATATTACTAGGGAGTTTCATAATGAGGCCTCTTCGGGGTGGCGTATCGACGAGTTGTTGGATTTACGATTTAAAGTGTCCTAGCTCCTCATACGTCACTACATGACCTCTTAATTATGATAGCCCGAACGATAGTATGATGAGCTATACGACCTATAAATAATCAAAGTGTTTAGTACTTATACGACCTATATTGGATTAGGTTGCCTTCGGATTCCTTCGTGACGCATTTTTCTATTGTGAATACTTGTTGATTACCATTCACTCGAGGTGAGTTCATAGCCCCCTTTTTACTACGTGATTGTTTTACAAAATCTACGGGGTGAATTACATTGCTTGTTTTACTATTGGACACAAGTGTTTTTCTAAGTGTTTTCAAAGTGTTTACAAAGTGTATGCTATCCAGATTACTGCCTGAATATTATTGCTAAGTTACCTTATTGCCGTGAAGTCCCTATTTATCATGAACCGTTAATTGCTATTGTAGTAAGCGCGAGTGTTGTGGATAGATCTATCGGGACTGACAATCCCCACCTTTCCTTGGGTCACTAGTTTGATCAAGGTGCATTTAACATTGAGAGGTGTTAGGTTGTTGGCAAGCATCCTATATTCTGATTGGGGCACAAATCTAGTTAAGGCTTCGGGGTCATGAGCTTAGTGCAATAATAAACGTTTTGGACTACTGAATGTGTTTCAGAGTCTACTATTACTTCGATCTTGTGGTCCACCCTTTTTACCGATAAACCTATGATTTCACTCAACCTTTGTGTTGACTTTTAGCATGTAATTTCAGGTCCTAGGGTATGAAGATTGGAGGGGAGCCGTGGCGGATATCAATGAAGACGGATTCTGTGTTTTATCTAAAGTCTATGCAACTTTTATTATCTTTAAAAACTTAAGTCATCTTTTGGTATTATGAAGCTTTTGGTATAATTAAAAATGTATGTGAAATGTTTATGATTTATAAAACATATGGGACCTAATGTATAAACTCTGATATTTTGCTATGGCATCGAATGAAATCTTGTCTTAAACGTCCATTTATGGTCGTTTCCTATATCTTGATTGTTGTACTTTGACGTAGCACCCCATTGTTACCATTCCGCTGCTACACATTTGGTACACTGATGATTGGTTTTGTGCGTAAGTGAAAACGGCCATTTTACGTGTATAACTACTAAACTACATTTGCCCATCATCCAACACCCGATTATGGTTAGGTTTTCGTGTGTGCGGCTCCCTTAAGTTACATGTGTCAAGTTTTGTTGAAATGGAAGAACGACAAATACTAATATGTCGTTGCCTCACACGTGTGAAGTTTAGGCACAAGGGTATTTAGCGATTGTCGTGTGGTCACATCTTCGCATCAAGTACAAAAATGGTGTGTCGTTGGATTTGTTTTGAATTATTTTTAATTAGGTTTGTCAAAACACAAAAACACTCAAAAGATAGAGACACAATCAATAGTAGAATGCCTTGTGCGTGTGGGATAAGAACTCAACAGATAAAGAAAAAGAGTGTTGCCTAAAATTAGTTAAAGAGCAATGATCTGCTCGAAAGGTGGATCTGTGAAGCCGCCATCTAGGATGTCATCAACCTCGGTGATATGGATTCCACATCTCAGGTCACGTAGATTTTAGGATCATCACAAGCCGATGTTGTGAGATTCTATCCGTCTATGAACTTGGTGTTCCCACAAAATACTTGAGGATTGAAGTTGTACGAACCGCCTTTGTTACCACAACAGGCTACTGTACCATACTTCAAACCCACATTGCGGGTACAAATTTAATCTTAATACACCGTGTGGTTGTTCTACAAAAAATGTTCGACCCCTAACTGTGCAAGTGCAACTCCGCGATCGAAAAGGCGTTACAAAATGTCCATAAAAGTAACGTATAACATAATTTTTCTTTTTAACCGATGCAACTGTGGTCTCATAGATGTACATGCCTTAATTGTACGTGCCGATAATCATTTTTAAGTTGTTAAGGATTACAGAAAAGATAAGTTTCTTTAATACACTTTGTTCACAAGCAGATGGTTACCCGTGCATGATGGTGACCGTGTATAGTAGCGTTAACTTGTGTGTGCAACTCTTTTGTTATGTGGCGTGGAGTGAGAGAAAAAAAAATTAAGCAGTTTAAATTGTAATTAAGCATTTGAAATATTTAAAGATTTGCATTAACTTTTACAAGTAGTACTGTAGTAATTTAGTCTAAAAACATTACTTATATTTAAAAAAAATTTAAGTTTAAGCATAAGTGTCTTTCGTTATGGTCGATTAAAATTGAGTAAATTGCAAAAATCGTCTTTATGGTTTGGTCAAATTGCATGTTATTTCTTTGTGGTTTGGATAATGCATGCAGCGTCTCCGTTGGAAACCGTTTGATTTTATCCTTGACTAGACTGAAAATTAAAATACCCTTATATTTCCTCTTTCTGAATTTCTTATTTATAAGGGTGTTTCAGTCTTTTCAGGTTTGTCAAGGACGAAACATGTAATTTAGCCAAACCACCAAGACGATTTTTACACTTTACTCTTTAAAATTTGATGACTTCACTTTTATCCCCCATAACTTCTTACTCCTTCTGTCTCAAAATAAGTGTTCGGTTTGATTTTTTCAAAGTCAAACTGGTTCAACTTTGACCTAACGTATCTTTGTGTGTGTTATATAATACTTGATGCAAAATATATCAATAGATTGAGTTTTAAGTGTATTTTTTATTGATATGATTTTCATCAAGTATTATATAACATAAATAAATATATCTAAAGTCAAAGTTGAACCTAAACACTCATTTTAAAATGAAGTGAGTATTTAACTTTATTATGATTACCAAACCACAAAATAAATAAAGTAATAACATAATCTTCAAAGTTCAAAGTAGCACAATCTTGAACATTCCTCTTTAATCCAACTACCTTTCACTGAAAATCAACTTTCATTTTCAATTTTACTTTCTACACTTTTCCATTTCTTCACTATTTTTTAAAAAAAGAAAAAGGAAAAAACATTATTGGACATCTCTGTGAGAACACCAATGAATGTGGGCCCTGTCCAAGA
>BQNB010099941.1:12872-24817 GCA_026074375.1 Tanacetum coccineum | reverse complement strand
TTAAATTATAAGTTCATACCTGGAAAATTGATGTTGATGAACACAAGTGACACACAACCCATATAAATGCCTTCCAAGGTTGATTATGCAATTATGTCTCACGGATTTGTAGATTGAAAAAACCATGTTTCGATTGTATAATTTAAAAATTAGTTTGGGGATTTTTGTTTTTTTGGTTAATTAAAAGATGAATGATTATCAATACAAATTCAAGAACGTGATTTTAAGTTATGGATTGAAAGATCTAGGGTTATTAGTTGATTGAATGGATGATGGTGGCGTAAAGGGTGAATGGTTTATTTTCAGACAATTAAAAGCTGTGAAGAGAGAATAGTTTGCAGCCGTTGATTATTTGGGTATTATACACGTGTCATTTTTTAAATTTTTTGCTTTAAGATCAAAAAATCAAAAACCTATAAAACAAAGTATTGTTATATAACTTCATCTCTTTGTGAGTAATTACTTTCTCCCCGTTTGACCAATTAGACATACAATATGACAAAACCGAACCTATTAATGAGCCAAATGGTCGATATGACCGTTCCACACCCAAGTAGCAATTTATTGTTAAGATGGATATTCTCAAGATTACTATTTGATGACCTAATATCATACTGATTGGCATTGCTTCTAAGAGCATCATCAATGCAAAAACTAGAAAAAGCTTTTTACTATTTGAAAAAGATTTTTTTTGTTAGTTTTTATGCATTGGAGCAAAAGCTTTTTGAATATCCTTTTATAAAGACTTGGCAAACACTAAATCTTTATTAAAAGCTATGCTTCACTTTTATGTTATGTATTAATTGCATTCAATGCAAAAAGTCATTAAAGACTTTTTGCATTGGAGATGCTCTAAGTAATACGATATCTATGATCCATCAATGGGGTGAGTCATTTTTGGTAACCACGTCATCTTACTCATTTATTTGGTCCGATTGTTACATTTGAATGACATTCGTTTAAAATATTAATTTTGCAAACTGTTGATTTGTCGATTTTGTGATGATATTTTGTTGAAACTAGCGGTAGCAGTTAGCAGTAGCAGTTAACAGTAAGCAGTAAGCAGTTAGCATTAGCAGTTAGCAGTAGCAGTTTAATTTATAAAAGTGTTTGGTAGAATAGCTGTAAGTGTAATTTTGTGTAAAATGACATAACGATAAATGCTAAATGTTTTCTTCCAAACGAGCTTCATAATAATAATGTTAAATGTTAAATGCTAATTGATCAAAAATGCTCTTAAAAAATGTCTTCCAAACATACCCTTAGTACTTTAGGCTTCACAGCTCAATTGGTCATGTAAAACATTCATCCACCACACTCATATTTAAGTTGAAAATGAGAATGATGACGTTGGCCTTTTTGTGGACTTGGTTGTATTGTAAGAAAGAACCGATCTATTACCTTATCTAATTGGGAGTATTGTCTAACAAATGCATCAATTTTGATTAAGTGTAGGTTTTAAACCACAACTAAGCACATCAAAATGATACTATCACGGGTCTTTGGTAGAATTTAATATTTCACGACCATTTAGGTAAAGAACTTTTCACACAACATTTGAATTTTATTAATATACTAAACCTACATTTAATAAATAAAACGAATATTACGTATATATCTTTTTGAATTTTTAATAAGTAACATGCTACCGCTATACCAACATTTAGAATATACAAGTTTGTTGCAAAGTGCTTTGAGATCGGGGTTGATTGCAAAGATTGCATATTTTAAATCCAACAGGTAAAACCATTCAGGACACGTTAAGTTGCTGTTTTTTAATCGATAACAATATATAATTAAAAAAAATTAAAAAATCTTATGCGTGGACGAACATTATAACTATTCTAGATATCAATTATAACACAACTAGAAAAATAATAGTTCATGTTATTCAACTTGAATTATGAAAGATAAAATTCACTCTAAAATCATTATCTAAAAATAATAAATAAATAAAAATATGTGTACATAATAATTCTTCTTTTTAATTCTACAAGTAAATCATTAAGGATATGTTAAGTTGTTTGTTTTTTAATCGATATAATACATAATTAAATTTAAAAAAAAAAGAACTCGTGCGTGCACGGGTATTATAGCTAATAAAAAGTGTTTGTTTTAGGTGTATTACACTATTGGTTTAGATCGACACCAAAGAATAAATGTTTGGTAGCACTAGCTATGGGCAAGGTTATAAATAGCGTGAAGCGTGACGTAGCGGTATAGTCAAGCCTCAAAGCTTTAGCGTGAGGCGTTGCGTCATAGCGTTTTTAAGGTGTGACTCAAAGCGGCAAAAAATATTTATTGAGTGGTCAATAGTAATTAGCTACTAGGCTTAAAATTGAGTTATAGAGTTACTAAGCACGAATCTCATGCAACCCAAATCATAAATACTTATAAATAAGCTCAAGTCCAATAAATATCTTTAAAAAAATTAAAAAAAAAAATCTCTTACTTCAAAAAAACGCGTCACGCCTTGCGTTATAGCGTGCTATATCACGCCTTATCACGCTTTATTGCACGCCACGCCTAAAGGAGACGCCTTGGCCTGTTTCGTAACGTGGAGTCTACGCCTCGCGCTATGGCGCCGCTATAGCGACGCTATTTAGAACCCTGCTCCAGCTATAGCTGAATGAACAAACACGACAAAGGGTTTCATAACGAGTGGATAAGGAAATATACGAGCTAGGGTTGGGTTACACTAAGCTTTGAAACTTGGTTTGTTATTTTGGGTCATGTATCATACGAGGGTAGCGTTATTTCTCACGTACACTCAAAAAACAAAACACTAGAACCATTTGTAAGTCACTTTGAACCCATATAACTCGTACCTTACTTGTATTATACCAATACTATGCGTGTTACTTTGCTAACTAGTTTTTCATGTCGCGTTTGAATACAAAAATAATGGGATAGCTAAAGAAAGCGCACGTTAATTGCAAAATAAACGTGTTATACGCAATGCTATTTGGGTATAACAACGTTGTGTGGTGAATTTAAATATTTAAAATTCTCATTGAACACAATGTACTAAATGTGACCTAGTAAAAGCTCAAAACTTCGAAAACCGTTTGTTATAAGGAAATCACACGTAAGCATTTATTGTAAACCATATACGATGGCTTGGGGATACGTACGCGACCTTATCAAACGTTTGCATGTAAGGTGCGATGTAAAAATAAGTTAAATACACGATATTGTTATCACTAGGGACTTTCTAATAATTATGTAAGTTGCTTAGGGAAAATTGTTGAGCCTTGTAACCAACAAACATGTAACAGGCTTGGGCCTCCAAACCATGCTCCAACGAGCCCTAAGAATGTGAAATCCACAGCTAATTAATAAGCTCTTTCGAGCTTATTGATATGAAACTATGAAAACTGAGTGAAGTTTGTATACCCTTACTTGCTCAAAGTGCAAATTCTAATTAGACCTTTTCTAGCCCAATAGCCGTAGTCTCGAACTACTAACGGGCCTAATAAGCCCACTCAATGAGCCACTGTTTATTTATAAGCTTTACAAGCTTATTAAGAACCCACAAACTCATTTTTACCAATATAGACCCTTACACCTTTTTAAAAACCAAACGGATCCTAAACGGGCTCGTTAGCCTATTACCGTAACTACTAAAGCCCATAAGCCACAAATAAGCTTTGACAGCTTATTTGTGATCTTACGCAAGCTTAAAAAGTATTATGTTAGCTCTATGATAAGATAATTAGACCATAAAGAATTAAGCCCAAACCTTTAAAACTCTTGTTAGGCTCATAACGAGTCCAATAAGCCCATTTTCGAACTTAATTGCTAAAGGAATAAGCCCCATGTATGGAACAGCTTATAAGCTCTATAATAAGCCTTATAGGTATGGAAAAATAAGTTGAAGTCAATAGGTACCCTAATGGACATTTATTAATCTTACGGTTATGTTAAGGTTGTTGGGCCAACGAGTCCAATAAGCCTAAATAAGCTCATCCGAGCTTATTAATAAGCCAAACTGATAAGAATAACTTGAATAAGCTTAACAATGTACTTTTGTACCCTTGAAAACTAAGTTGGACCATTAATAAGCTTAATGGGGCTTTAACGAACCCAATAGCCATTATTAAAGCATAAATAAGCTTATCCGAGCTTATTTATAAGGAGTTTCAGCTTCTATGACTTATTTGAAAGTAATAAAACTAATTGCCTTGTTAGAACTCAAAACGGGCTTATAATGCGATTTTACAAGTTTAAGGGACTAAATATGAAAATTTTGATAATTTAAGGGTGTAGGAAAACTATTTAACTTACTGTTTTGATACTTACAGGGATCTGTTATTGTCAATTTTGACACTTTAGGGATATTAGAAGCATATAAGGACTTAAAGTGTAAACCTTGTAAAGTTAGAGGACTAATTACGTACAAGTGAAAACTTAAGGGGTCTAAAGTGTAAATGTTACATTTTCATAAACTAGAGGGGCTGTTTTGTAATTATAGAAAACCTAAGGGTATTTTATAAACAAAAGAGACTTCATAAACATTTAACATATCGGACGAATTATATTCGGGTAATATACAAGTTAACCTACAATTTAATAAATACGAATATTTATTATAAATTATATACGTTTATACAAGAACGTAATGACTTTGTATATCCCAAGAGCCATCAAACAATTTCAAATACGATAAACATGTGCACCACCACACAAGTGATAACAGTTTATATAAACTAGCAAATTACTATAGTTTATACATTGAGTCTTTAGCCTAAACTTGTAGAGTAAGACTGGCCATATTTACTTAGGTATTTGACGGTGTGATTCATACTTGAATATATTATCATTTCCAGAGGACTATTTACTAAGGTGAGTTCATAGCCCCATGTTTTACAATTATTTAAATGATTTACATCCTTGGGGTGAGAACATGCTTTGTTTTACAAATTAGACGCAAGTGTACATTTTATACTATGATTACGTGTTTGCCTAAGTAGCGAATAAACCCTTGAGCCCATTATCTTGAATGTAATTTTGGATTGTGAGCCGCGGACATGTTATAAATAGATCTATTTGGGATTGACAATCCCCGTTTCGGGTGATTAGCTATCACCGGGAACGAATGTATACCATGTCGGATTTGGGATGTTACGGGTTAGAACATCATTCACGGGCAATTATTGGCAATCTATTTGCATTCATACATGTCGAGCATCAGTGTCATGAGCTTAGGAAAACGTAATTACCTTTTATGATGTTTGCATCTGTTGCTTAATCATACACTTGGAAATCTTGTGGTCCTACAATTTGTTTTACATTAATCGTTCTGAATTCACCAATTTATGTTGACGTATTTAAGATGTTTTTCAGTCAATAAGGCACGAGGTGCGATCGATACATTGGGAAGTCATATTGAAAGAGTCAACATTTAAGGATGTGGAGGTCTTATTACCATTTTGGGGACAATTGTTATAAAACCAGAATCTTTATTTATATTGGTGACAATTTGTAAGCTCATGGCTTATGTAACAAACAAGTATTTTGTTAAATCCAATGTTATCTTTTTAACACGGACATCGCTTTAGTGGTCGTTTCATATCCTTGTGGCTATTGAAACTATGAAGTAACGCCCTAGGATTACTTATATTCGCTGCTACCCTGATTGGGGTGTTACAGATTTGGTTCAGAGCCAAGGTGTTATAGAGAACTCAGGTTAAAGTTTGTCTCGGACTCATAACTATTTTCAAACACTGTTGTTTTCACAAAAGGGATTTGCAAGGGACATACATACCATTACTTGTTTGTCATCTAGCGCCATATATGCTGTAGTAATACACAATTTTTAGCATTAGTTAGTTACTAGTGCTGAGCATGATTTAATAATACGGCACTTATATAAATTATATTACGTATATTTACTATATAGTCTCTTTATAAGTAAAACTTATAGACGTAACATACAGATCTCTCTTATAATTAATACTTATATAAGTTATTTTTGCTTTTTGCAGTAGTCATGTCTTCTGCATCATCTGCGGTTACCTACACTTTCGTCTATACCGATTCTAAACCAGGCAGAGTCTTCTGGGGAGCCGATGAGGAGATATCTGATGGAGGCATTCCGCGAGTCATCGTATTAGGATACGATGGACTCCCGATGCAGCCAGTAGCCCCACCATCACCGGATTACATACCAGGCCCAGAGGATCCACAGACACCGCCAGTTCCTCAAGACGAGGATGAGCGTAAGCCTATGATGAGGATGAGGTTGATGAGGACGAGGAGAAGCACTTAGCTCCGGCCGACTCTGCTGTTGTCTGTTCCTGCTTTGAGCCTGTTTTCCCCACCCTGAAGAGAACATAGGCCTGTTATACCACCGCCCTCCACTGACATTACTTTTGGGGCTAAGGAAGATTACCCGTCCAGGCATCAGGCTTCCATATCCCTTCCACCTAAGGCAGAGGTTGAGAGACTTCTGGCCATGACTACTCCAACACCATCACCACCTATATCACTATCACCACCCTGACAGGAGAGCGCCTTATAGGTGCATGGGCCCCACCTACACATTATTCACCACCATGTGCATCACCATTTCTCAATTCATCTGGGTGTCTAATCCAAAATCCAGACACTTCAGGATCAGAATCCATCAGGCACATTATTGATGCAGTTAATTGCCGCATTACATACACCTCACTACCACACTACACCATCTCTATACATGCTACCACTGATGACCGTAGGGAACAGATATTCTTGAGTTTCCGAGTTAGCACCTCTCTCAAGAGGTTGTGTGTTTGTTCCACTATAGACTTGCAGATATGAGATCGGGGCAGGTGCTATGCCAGACCTACCAGTGGTCGAGGGGTAGATTATGGTTTGTCAGCACGTAGATGCTGAAGCGAGCGACAGGGGGACTAGTGAGGTTGGGTATGATATTAGGGATACTTGGGTAGATCCGGGCAGAGGCAGTTCCTGAGATAGCACCTATGACCGTGGGAGAGGTCAATACTAGGGTCGTAGGCTTGGTGAGCCCAAAGCTGAGTGAAAACCAAACCAGGGACTTGTATGCCTTACTAGAGGATGATCAGGATAGTAGGTCTCGTATATCATAGTGAGTCGATATGGACTCGCAGCGGTTCGACTTACTTATGGGGGATAGGATGACTCTCCAGGAGACAGTATGGATGGTGGAGGATGAGGCTTATGCTTCCCGAGAGGCTTGGGCTTACTCGATAGGATTGAGTCAGGAGACCCATCAGGAGCTTCAGACCCACCGTGATCATGTGTATGCACACGAGACCCATCTCTAGGCACATCAGACATAGCTACAGCTGCATGGTACTCTCATTCAGACACAGCATCAGGTACATGAGACTTGCTTTCAGATGCAGCAGGTTGAGATTGCAGTGCTTTGAGAGACTGACCGTAGGCATCAGGCACAGATGGTAGAGACTCTCCGTGTGATGAGAGACATGAGGCGAGAGATGGGCGACTTGCAGACCGAGTTGCTAGCACTGCGAGGAACAGCGTCGAGCTAAGACACAGCCGCACTAGGATGCTGGATCTCCAGATCACCATGATGCGTCAGGAGATGTGGACAGTCTCGCCTAGTGGTTTTTGTCACTTTTATCTATCTTGGTCATTGTTCAGGTATGGCTAAGTATTAGGGTTTTTCCCCGCTAGCATAGCCTTAGATCTTTTGTATCGTATTTTGTGTAATCAGAAACTATTTCATGTAAAAAATTTCTAAGTTATGAATGAAATAGATGTATTATGTTGTACTATATACCTCTCTTGTGTTAACATCACATCTGTAAATTATTATGTACCTTGTTATGATTGTGACCTCACGTGTTGTCTCTTATGATTTAGATGAATCATGGCACCTGCGACAAGACGAGAACCGAATACTACTCCTAACAACACCAACCCAAACAAAATGACCCCGGAATCCATCCAAGCTATGATTGATCAATCCCTTCTTCGAAACTCCACTAATGGAGATGGAAGCCATAGTTCACACGGGGATAACCGAAGGAATGTGCAAACTGCGCGCCCTTGTTTTTACACTGACTTCATGAAGTGTCAACCTTTGAACTTCAAGGGGACTGAAGGCGTGGTCGGTTTGACTCAGTGGGTTGAAAAGATGGAGTCAGTTTTCAATATCAGTGGTTGTGCTATTGAGAATCAGGTGAAGTTTGCCACCTGCACTATGTTAGGTGCTGCTTTGACTTGGTGGAATGGTCAGATAAGAACCTTAGGTCCTAAGGCATATACAATGACTTGGGAAGTACTCAAGAAAAAGATGATGGACAAGTATTGTCCACAGGGTGAAATCAAAGAAAACTAAGAAATGTCGAGATGGGAACATAAATTGTCAAGGGGGAATGATGTCTCCAGCATACACTGAAAGTTTTCTAAGAGCTAACCTGATATTTACAAGTTTGTTGCAATGAAAACGAGAAGTTGACAAGTACATCAGTGGACTTTTGACAAACTATTCTATTGGGAATGTCAATCTGCCAGACTAAGACGTTAGATGAGGACTACTGAGTTGGCCAACGATTTGCTTTTTTTTTTTATTTTTTTTTTAATGGATTCAGATAACTACCACACTACGCAGAAAGGCAGTCTGATAATAAGACGAAGGCTGATGATTTATCCAGAAAAAACCATGGTCACCAATAACAACCCTTCAAGAGGCAGAATGTTGCCAAGGTCTACAATATGGGGACAGGCGAAAAGAAGCCGTATGGGGGATCTTTGCCCAAGTGCACCAAGTGCTATTTTCACCATAATGGCCCATGCACCCAGAAGTGCCACAAGTGTAACAAGGTAGGGCAATTTGATTACAGGAGTACTGGCAACACAAACGTTGCTAATACTCAGAAGGGCAATGGGGTAGCTCCCAAAGGGAATGGTTGTTTTGAGTGTGGAGCACCAGGACATTTCAAGAGAGATTATCCTAAGCTGAAGAATAAGGATGGAGGGAATGGGAATGCACAAGGCTGGGTTTATGCAGCGCGGAATGCAGTGTAGTGGGGAATGATCGGGAAACCCAAATTCCAATGTCATCACGGGTACGTTCCTCTTAAACAACCACTATGCATCTATCTTATTCGACACTGGTGCAGATAGAAGCTTTATATCCACTGCATTTAGTTCCCTGATTGACATTGTCCCAACTCCATTAGATAATAGTTATGATGTAGAACTAGCTGATGGGAAAATAGTCAGGATAGACACTATTATACGAGGTTGCACTTTAAATTTCTTAGACCATCCGTTCCATATAGATCTAATGCCCATAGAACTGGGTAGTTTCGACGTCATTATCGGTATGGACTGGTTAAGAAGATGTCACGCCGTGATCGTGTGCGATGAGAAACTTGTTCAAGTTCCTTATGGGAATGAACTTTGATTTTGTAGGCAACAAAAAGTAGCAACAGCGAGGAAAATCCGGTTGACATTTATATCATGTTCAAAGACTCAAGAGTACATGGCGAAGGGATGCCAGGTCTTTTTGGCTGCAGATATCTGCAAGAACGAGGAGGAACAAAGGTCGGAAGGGAAACAAATTCAAGGATGTACCAATCATCCGAGATTTTCCTGAAGTGTTTCCCGAGGACTTGCTGGGTCTTCCTCTGGCTCGACCATTAGAATTTCAGATCGATCTGATTCCAGGAGCCGCGCCCGTAGCTCGAGCACCGTATCGATTGGCTCCATCCAAAATGAAGGAAAAATGAAAAAGTCATCGGAGCAACTGCAGGAACTATCCGACAAAGGCTTTATAAGACCCAGTTCCTCACCTTGGGGAGCTCCAGTCTTGTTTGTCAAGAAGAAGGATGGATCATTTCAAATGTGCATCGACTATCGGGAACTGAACAAGCTAACGATGAAGAATCGTTACCCACTCCCAAGGATCGACGATTTGTTTGATCAACTACGAGGATCCAGTGTTTATTCTAAGATAGACCTGCGATCAGGTTATCACCAGCTTCAAGTACGGGAAAAGGATATTCCAAAAATGGCATTCAGAACTCGGTATGGACAGTACGAGTTCCAAGTTATGCCATTTGGTTTGACGAACGCACCAGCGATATTTATGGATCTCATGAATAGGGTGTGCAAACCATACTTGGATAAGTTTGTGATCGTCTTTATGGACGATATATTAATTTTTCAAAGAACAAGAAGGAACACGAAGAACATCTTAAGGCAATTCTGGAATTGCTTAAGAAGGAGGAAATGTATGCCAAAAAAAATTTAAGTGTGAATCTTGGACTTCCAAAGTATAGTTCCTTGGTCACGTGATTGATAGTCAAGGCATTCACGTGGACCCCGCCAAGATCAAATCCATAAAAGATCGGGCATCTCCTAAGACACCGACAGAGATTCGTCAATTGTTAGGTCTTGCCGGTTATTACTGAAAATTCATCGAAGGATTTTCAAGGATTGCCAAGTCGATGACCAAGCTTACTCAGAAAGGAGTTAAGTTCGATTGGGGAGACAAACAGGAAGCTGCCTTCCAGTTATTATAGCAGAATTTTGTGTAGTGCGCCAATTCTGGCTTTACCTAAAGGAAACAAAGATTTTGTAGTCTATTGTGATGCTTCGCATAAGGGATCGGGTGCTGTATTAATGCGAAGAGAGAAAGTAATTTCTTATGCATCACGCCAATTAGAAATTTATGAGAAAAACTATACGACTCATGATTTAGAACTTGGATCGGTAGTGTTTGCTCTAAAGATTAAGAGGCACTATTTATACGGAACCAGGTGTACGGTGTTCACTGATCACAAGAGCCTACAACACATCCTTAATCAAAAGGAGCTGAATATGAGGCAGCGTCATTGGTTAGAACTACTCAGTGATTACGACTCTGAGATCCGTTACCACCCGGGGAAAGCAAATGTTGTTGCTGATGCTTTGAGCAGGAAGGAGCTGAGTAAACCATTAAGAGTTCGAGCCTTAGCCATGACTATTAGCTTGGATCTTCCTAAACAAATTCTAGAAGCTCGGATCAAATCACATAAACTAAAGAATCCTGAGAACGAAGATGTGGGAGGTATGATCAGGAAGGATATACCGAAGGAAAAGTTAGAACCCCGCGCGGATGGAAACTATATTCTTAAATGGCAGGAGTTGGTTGCCATGATATGGTAATTTGAGGACTGTGATTATGCACGAGCCCCACAAGTCAAAATACTCTATCCATTCGGGCTTTGACAAGATGCATCAGGACATGAAAAAGGCCATATTAGTGGCCTAATATGAAGGCCTACATCGCCACCTATGTTAGGAAATGTTTTGACATGTGCTAAGGTCAAGGCTGAACATCAAAAGCCATCGGGTTTGTTAGTGCAACCCAAGATACCTCAATGGAAGTGGGACAATATCACCATGGATTTTGTCACGAAGCTTCCTAAGTCGTCACAAGGTTGTGACACCATTTGGATGATCGTTGACCGACTTACTAAGTCTGCCATCTTTGTACCAATGAGGGAAACTAATCCCATGGAGAAACTAGCAAGAATGTACCTAAAGGAGGTAGTCACGAGGCATGGATACCTGTCTTAATCATTTGTGATCGTGACCCTAGATTCACATCAAATTTCTGGAGGTTACTTCAGAAGGATTTGGGTACTAGTCTGGATATGAGTACTGCGTACCATCCACAAACTGACGGAAAAAGCAAGAGGACTATTCAAACTCTCGAGGATATGTTATGTGCTTGTGTGATCGACTTTGGAAAGGGTAGGGTTAACCATTTTCCATAAGTCGATTTCTCATATAACAATAGCTATCACGCTAGCATCAAGGCTGCGCCATTTGAAGCCCTTTACTGTCGAAAGTGTCGTTCACCGGTCCAGCAGTAGTTCAATAGACGACCGAGAAGATTGTCCATATCAAGCAAAGAATACAAGCCGCACATGACAGGCAAAAGAGTTACGCCGATCTAA